>CM056395.1:31511346-31536346 GCA_029718625.1 Synaphobranchus kaupii | reverse complement strand
TGTCCCCAGTCTTGTGCTTTTCTGAGGTGACTGAAGAATGTAAGACACCACGCTGAATTGGAAAATTTTAACTTTTTTTATTCACAATTTTTACACCTTGAGCTGTCCAATGGTATACTTTCTCAGTGTAAGCTACCACCACACTCATAAAGAGCTATTTCACAAGCTGGGCATCCTACACGGCCAACATTTTAACAAACGCCTATTCTTTTACACTGGTGAGGTCTTTCTCAGTCACTGGAACAGAGTACGACTCGAGATACAAACTACCTGCAGAAGCACAGGGATCCCATGGTATCAGCAGGGAGCCTGCGTGTGATATTACCCAGCGTAATAATATCCAGTGTGATATTACCCAGTGTAATAATATCCAGTGTGATATTACCCAGCGTAATAATATCCAATGTGATATTACCCAGTGTAATAATATCCAGTGTGATATGACCCAGAGTAATAATATCCAGTGTGATATTACCCAGCGTAATAATATCCAGTGTGATATTACCCAGCGTAATAATATCCAATGTGATATTACCCAGTGTAATAATATCCAGTGTGATATTACCCAGCGTAATAATATCCAGTGTGATATTACCCAGCGTAATAATATCCAGTGTGATATTACCCAGTGTAATAATATCCAGTGTGATATGACCCAGAGTAATAATATCCAGTGTGATATTACCCAGCGTAATAATATCCAGTGTGATATTACCCAGCGTAATAATATCCAATGTGATATTACCCAGTGTAATAATATCCAGTGTGATATTACCCAGCGTAATAATATCCAGTGTGATATTACCCAGTGTAATAATATCCAGTGTGATATTACCCAGTGTAATAATATCCAGTGTGATATTACCCAGTGTAATAATATCCAGTGTAATATTACCCAGTGTGATATTACCCAGAGTAATAATATCCAGTGCGATATTACCCAGTGTAATATTACCCAGTGTGATATTACCCAGTGAAATAATACCCAGTGTAATATTACCCAGTATAATAATACCCAGTGTAAGATTATCGAGTGTAGTATTAACGGTTTACACACAGGTTCCCCAAATTGGCATCTCCCACAGGCATAGCTCTTACGCCTTCAGTTGTTTCATCGGATGAAACTTGTTATTGTTTTTAAAGTCGTATGCAAGAAATATCAGGATCATCATCCATTATCATTAAAGCCCTGTAAGAGCCCTGTAGGAGCCCTGTAGGAGCCCTGTAGGAGCCCTGTAAGAGCCCTGTAAGAGCCCTGTAAGAGCCCTGTAGGAGCCCTGTAGGAGCCCTGTAGGAGCCCTGTATGAGCCCTGTATGAGCCCTGTAGGAGCCCTGTAGGAGCCCTGTAGGAGCCCTGTAGGAGCCCTGTAGGAGCCCTGTAAGAGCCCTGTAGGAGCCCTGTAGGAGCCCTGTAGGAGCCCTGCAAGTGACTGAGTAACCAGAGCAAGGCTACTACTGTGTCCCTGATACACACAAAGAAGAAAAAACTAACAACATGCTTTATAAAACAAATATTAACAAAAAATATATAAAACTTCCAAAGTTTTGAAAGCATATAAAATTTACACAATCGCTGAACTGTATAACTTATATTTCTAAATATTGTGTAGTTGCCAAAGAGAGTGCTATTATAAGCTTCAAGTTTCTTTCTGAAATTTTCCACATCTAAAAAAAACAACAAACCATTAAAAAAACACAAGAGAAGTGTGAGAATGGATTGTGATTCTGGGTGAAAAGTGAAGTTAAAAGGGCTTAGATTTGGGTGGGGGAGTTGCTGTTAGATGATGTTAGCCAGGTGGAAGTGATGTTAGCCAGGTGGAGGTGATGTGACCAGGTGGAGGTGATGTTAGCCAGATGGAGGTGATGTTAGCCAGGTGGAGGTGATGTGACCAGGTGGAGGTGATGTTAGCCAGATGGAGGTGATGTTAGCCAGGTGGAGGTGATGGTAGCCAGGTGGATGTGATGGTAGCCAGGTGGAGGTGATGTTATCCAGGTGGAGGTGATGTTAGCCAGGTGGAGGTGATGTTATCCAGGTGGAGTTGATGGTAGCCAGGTGGAGTTGATGGTAGCCAGGTGGAGGTGATGTTAGCCAGGTGGAGGTGATGTTAGCCAGGTGGAGGTAATGGTAGCCAGGTGGAGGTGATGTTAGCCAGGTGGAGGTGATGGTAGCCAGGTGGAGTTGATGTTAGCCAGGTGGAGGTAATGGTAGCCAGGTGGAGGTGATGGTAGCCAGGTGGAGTTGATGTTATCCAGGTGGAGTTGATGTTAGCCAGGTGGAGGTGATGTGACCAGGTGGAGGTGATGTTAGCCAGGTGGAGGTGATGTTAGCCAGGTGGAGGTAATGGTAGCCAGGTGGAAACTAATTCCTGGAACATATGAACTGTTCTGCAGTCTGAATGCCAGCAGGAACTTCTTTGGTCCAAATTCTCGAAACTTCCGGAAATAAAGACGTAAGATGATTAGCACTGCTTAGAAGATATGACTATTAATATGAATGTACAATATATTACAATAAATAATAGCACAGCTATAAAATGAACACATTGTAGAGCCTTACCATCAGCTGTGGCTCAGCTCCAGTTCTCTGTGCCACTGGAAGCAGAGAGGAAGGAATCAGGGATTAAAGCAGGAGTCACACAGGAAAGTGCTATAACACAATCACTCCAGCGCTATAACACAATCACTCCAGCGCTATAACAGTGCTTCTTTCTGCAGGTTTCCGGAAGGACACAAAACGAGTGGGCACTGTGGTGATTGGAGGGTGTATGTGTGTGGTGGGGGGGGTGGTGGTCTGTGGCTTGGGGGTCAAGGCACAGGATTTATTTGGCCTGATTCTGTCAGGCTCAAAACAGAAGCCAATTGTAGCTGCCTTGCTCTGGCTGGTTTAGCCACAGCTCTGAACCAACATGCAAGCACAGATCCTCTCCAAAATGAATGTATTCTACTACCAATATCTGCTACTAAATATTAAATAAATATACAATCCTACCATTGGTTTTATGTATATTTATGCATATTTCAAAATTCAGTGGTCACTTATTGTCTGGGGCAATCTGTTTGGGAAATACACACCCCTTTATAACGCTATTGCACCTTGAGAAAAGCCTACATGTTAAACCCCAGCAGCTGTTTCTGTTGCTGTTATGTATTCTATAGGCATTCTAATTCATTCTGGTTTGATTGATGTCTTTGCAATGCCTTATTAAACAACTACAGAAAACGCAATTGCTTGCCGAGGCGTAATTGTTGTTTTCCTTATATTTTTGCAGGATTTTTACTAATTTGGCCAACTCATCAGCATGGATAGAGAAAATCGTCCCCTTTTGCTTACATGGATTTTGGGAGTGGGTCAGAAGAAAATCTGCGCAAAGTGGTTAATTTAGCAACAGAGAAATTAAATGTGTAATTTTGGTCATGAGGCCAAAAATACCTGAAAAGATATATGGTCAGAAATCAAAAGTGTTTTCCCACTTTCAGGAACTTTTAATACTAATACTGTGGACTGAAGCTCGCTGTTAGCACTGGTATTCCACACTGGTGATCGCCATTTGCTAAATCTGCTGTGAAACCTGCTGTGATTGGTCAGGGTAATGTGGGCGTTAGCAGAAGGATCTTTTAAAATCTGATTGGCTGGAGTAGACTCAGTTAAAAAAACACATTTGTGGATTTCTTCACACATCTTGCTGTGAGGATTGTCTCAAAAATCTGCAAATAAATGCATGCGCCAAGTGCACAGTTATTAGTTCAGGAGGCATTTGTGGAAAAAACTATTTGTGCATCAGTTACATTTATTTGTGGTTCAGTTACATTTATTTGTGAATAAGTTACATTTATTTTAATTTATTTGTGGATCAGTTTTTTTATTTATTCATTTTTGAGACAATAATACCCACATAGGAACACAAGACAATACAATGATGTTATACAGACATACATAACAAACATTTCATAAATGTGCACAGTGGCATACATAACAATTCATAAGGTTACTGAGAGGATTAATAATCATTCATTGGTTATAGCATTGGTGTTGAATACTGCCATACTCACTCGTCATAAACATCCTCCGTGTCCATCCTGCGGTAGAATTTTGCCAGCTTCACCGAGAATATTATACTGGGGACGAGGAAAACTGCACAGCAGCCAAGACCAAACCAGAAGGTGTTCTAGACAGGACAGAGTTAGAGAGAGGATGAGGTTACACCAAACATTCAATTAATCAAACATATAACTCACTTAATCAAACACTAACTAAATCAAACACTCGCTAAATCAAACACTCACTAAACCAAACGTTTGCTAAATCAATTGATTGATAAATCAAACAACTGTTAAACAAAACACTAGCCAAATCAAACCATTATCAAAACAAACACTCACTACATCAAATAATCAATAAATCAAACGTTCATTAAATCAAACACTCGAAAAATCCAACTATCGCTAAAATGCCTGATGTTACTTACGGTAGAAATACAACTCCCGACAGAGATTATTTTGTACTTCACTGTTTAATGAATCACGCCTGTACACCATTTGTTAAGTAGCCCTTTTACACTAGTGGACAGTATAAACGGTAAGTTCTGTGGACAGATAGATCCTCTCATACGCTGTTTAATTTTAGGAAAAGTGATCACACTTAAGTACATGTCTAGAGTGAGGAAGAATTCCTGTATTACTGTACAGACTGTGCTCTTGCTGTACTGGGAATTCTGTGCACTGGGAATTCTCTAACTCACAGCTGTGTAGATTCTTTCCAGGAGCTGTAATATGTTAAACTAACACATTCCTCACACGTCACTACAGCCAGCCAGCCTGTCTGGCTCATCATCCAACAGCTGCTCCAGTGTGTAAGTGTGGAAACGTCCTGCTATACCAATGCAGCTGGTTTTTGTAAGCCGAGGGGGGGGACTACATAACATTTTCTATGTTCACCGCGCTACGTTCATTAGGACATGAGCTACGGTCATTAGGACATGCGTTATGGTCATTAGCACATGCGTTATGGTCATTAGCACATGCGTTATGGTCATTAGTACATGCGTTATGGTCATTAGTACATGCGTTATGGTCATTAGGACATGCGATACGGTCATTAGTACATGCGTTACGGTCATTAGGACATGCGATACGGTCATTAGTACATGCGTTATGGTCATTAGGACATGCGATACGGTCATTAGGACATGCGTTATGGTCATTAGCACATGCGCTATGGTCATTAGGACATGCGTTATGGTCATTAGGACATGCGCTATGGTCATTAGGACATGCGTTATGGTCATTAGGACATGCGTTATGGTCATTAGTACATGCGTTACGGTCATTAGGACATGCGTTATGGTCATTAGCACATGCGCTATGGTCATTAGGACATGCGTTATGGTCATTAGCACATGCGCTATGGTCATTAGGACATGCGTTACGGTCATTAGTACATGCGTTACGGTCATTAGGACATGCGTTATGGTCATTAGTACATGCGTTATGGTCATTAGGACATGCGCTATGGTCATTAGGACAGGCGTTAAGGTCATTAGGACATGCGTTATGGTCATTAGGACAGGCGTTAAGGTCATTAGGACATGCGTTATGGTCATTAGCACATGCGCTATGGTCATTAGGACATGCGTTATGGTCATTAGTACATGCGTTATGGTCATTAGCACATGCGTTATGGTCATTAGGACATGCGTTATGGTCATTAGGACATGCGTTATGGTCATTAGGACATGCGTTATGGTCATTAGGACAGGCGTTAAGGTCATTAGTACATGCGTTATGGTCATTAGCACATGCGCTAAGTTCATTAGGACATGCGTTATGGTCATTAGGACATGCGTTACGGTCATTAGGACATGCGTTATGGTCATTAGTACATGCGTTATGGTCATTAGGACATGCGCTATGGTCATTAGGACAGGCGTTAAGGTCATTAGGACATGCGTTATGGTCATTAGGACAGGCGTTAAGGTCATTAGGACATGCGTTATGGTCATTAGCACATGCGCTATGGTCATTAGGACATGCGTTATGGTCATTAGTACATGCGTTATGGTCATTAGCACATGCGTTATGGTCATTAGGACATGCGTTATGGTCATTAGGACATGCGTTATGGTCATTAGGACATGCGTTATGGTCATTAGGACAGGCGTTAAGGTCATTAGTACATGCGTTATGGTCATTAGCACATGCGCTAAGTTCATTAGGACATGCGTTATGGTCATTAGGACATGCGTTACGGTCATTAGGACATGCGTTATGGTCATTAGGACATGCGTTATGGTCATTAGGACATGCGTTATGGTCATTAGGACATGCGTTACGGTCATTAGGACAGGCGTTATGGTCATTAGGACATGCGTTACGGTCATTAGCACATGCGTTACGGTCATTAGGACATGCGTTATGGTCATTAGGACATGCGTTATGGTCATTAGGACATGCGTTATGGTCATTAGGACAGGCGTTATGGTCATTAGGACATGCGTTACGGTCATTAGCACATGCGTTACGGTCATTAGGACATGCGTTATGGTCATTAGGACATGCGTTATGGTCATTAGCACATGCGTTATGGTCATTAGTACATGCGTTATGGTCATTAGTACATGCGTTATGGTCATTAGGACATGCGATACGGTCATTAGTACATGCGTTACGGTCATTAGGACATGCGATACGGTCATTAGTACATGCGTTATGGTCATTAGGACATGCGATACGGTCATTAGGACATGCGTTATGGTCATTAGCACATGCGCTATGGTCATTAGGACATGCGTTATGGTCATTAGGACATGCGCTATGGTCATTAGGACATGCGTTATGGTCATTAGGACATGCGTTATGGTCATTAGTACATGCGTTACGGTCATTAGGACATGCGTTATGGTCATTAGCACATGCGCTATGGTCATTAGGACATGCGTTATGGTCATTAGCACATGCGCTATGGTCATTAGGACATGCGTTACGGTCATTAGTACATGCGTTACGGTCATTAGGACATGCGTTATGGTCATTAGTACATGCGTTATGGTCATTAGGACATGCGCTATGGTCATTAGGACAGGCGTTAAGGTCATTAGGACATGCGTTATGGTCATTAGGACAGGCGTTATGGTCATTAGGACATGCGTTATGGTCATTAGGACAGGCGTTATGGTCATTAGGACATGCGTTATGGTCATTAGGACAGGCGTTATGGTCATTAGGACAGGCGTTATGGTCATTAGGACATGCGTTATGGTCATTAGCACATGCGCTATGGTCATTAGGACATGCGTTATGGTCATTAGCACATGCGCTATGGTCATTAGGACATGCGTTACGGTCATTAGTACATGCGTTACGGTCATTAGGACATGCGTTATGGTCATTAGTACATGCGTTATGGTCATTAGGACATGCGCTATGGTCATTAGGACAGGCGTTAAGGTCATTAGGACATGCGTTATGGTCATTAGGACAGGCGTTAAGGTCATTAGGACATGCGTTATGGTCATTAGCACATGCGCTATGGTCATTAGGACATGCGTTATGGTCATTAGTACATGCGTTATGGTCATTAGCACATGCGTTATGGTCATTAGGACATGCGTTATGGTCATTAGGACATGCGTTATGGTCATTAGGACATGCGTTATGGTCATTAGGACAGGCGTTAAGGTCATTAGTACATGCGTTATGGTCATTAGCACATGCGCTAAGTTCATTAGGACATGCGTTATGGTCATTAGGACATGCGTTACGGTCATTAGGACATGCGTTATGGTCATTAGTACATGCGTTATGGTCATTAGGACATGCGCTATGGTCATTAGGACAGGCGTTAAGGTCATTAGGACATGCGTTATGGTCATTAGGACAGGCGTTAAGGTCATTAGGACATGCGTTATGGTCATTAGCACATGCGCTATGGTCATTAGGACATGCGTTATGGTCATTAGTACATGCGTTATGGTCATTAGCACATGCGTTATGGTCATTAGGACATGCGTTATGGTCATTAGGACATGCGTTATGGTCATTAGGACATGCGTTATGGTCATTAGGACAGGCGTTAAGGTCATTAGTACATGCGTTATGGTCATTAGCACATGCGCTAAGTTCATTAGGACATGCGTTATGGTCATTAGGACATGCGTTACGGTCATTAGGACATGCGTTATGGTCATTAGGACATGCGTTATGGTCATTAGGACATGCGTTATGGTCATTAGGACATGCGTTACGGTCATTAGGACAGGCGTTATGGTCATTAGGACATGCGTTACGGTCATTAGCACATGCGTTACGGTCATTAGGACATGCGTTATGGTCATTAGGACATGCGTTATGGTCATTAGGACATGCGTTATGGTCATTAGGACATGCGTTATGGTCATTAGGACATGCGTTATGGTCATTAGGACATGCGTTATGGTCATTAGGACATGCGTTATGGTCATTAGGACATGCGTTATGGTCATTAGGACATGCGTTATGGTCATTAGGACATGCGTTATGGTCATTAGGACATGCGTTATGGTCATTAGCACATGCGTTATGGTCATTAGGACATGCGTTACGGTCATTAGGACATGCGTTATGGTCATTAGGACATGCGTTACGGTCATTAGGACATGCGTTATGGTCATTAGGACATGCGTTATGGTCATTAGGACATGCGTTATGGTCATTAGCACATGCGTTATGGTCATTAGTACATGCGTTATGGTCATTAGCACATGCGCTATGGTCATTAGGACATGCGTTATGGTCATTAGGACATGCGTTATGGTCATTAGGACATGCGTTACGGTCATTAGTACATGCGTTATGGTCATTAGGACATGCGTTATGGTCATTAGCACATGCGCTAAGTTCATTAGGACATGCGTTATGGTCATTAGGACATGCGTTATGGTCATTAGGACATGCGTTATGGTCATTAGGACATGCGTTATGGTCATTAGGACATGCGTTACGGTCATTAGTACATGCGCTAAGTTCATTAGGACATGCGTTATGGTCATTAGGACATGCGTTATGGTCATTAGCACATGCGCTAAGTTCATTAGGACATGCGTTATGGTCATTAGGACAGGCGTTATGGTCATTAGTACATGCGTTATGGTCATTAGGACATGCGTTATGGTCATTATCACATGCGCTAAGTTCATTAGGACATGCATTATGGTCATTAGCACATGCACTAAATTCATTGCTGTAGTAGTAAGGCTTTGTGGGGTTTAGGGTTATTGTAGTAAGGCTTTGTGGGGTTTAGGGTTATTGTAGTAAGGCTTTGTGGGGTTTAGGGTTATTGTAGTAAGGCTTTGTGGGGTTTAGGGTTATTGTAGTAAGGCTTTGTGGGGATTAGGGTTATTGTAGTAAGGCTTTGTGGGGTTTAGGGTTATTGTAGTAAGGCTTTGTGGGGTTTAGGGTTATTGTAGTAAGGCTTTGTGGGGTTTAGGGTTATTGTAGTAAGGCTTTGTGGGGTTTAGGGTTATTGTAGTAAGGCTTTGTGGGGTTTAGGGTTATTGTAGTAAGGCTTTGTGGGGTTTAGGGTTATTGTAGTAAGGCTTTGGTTTGCTGGAGGCTTGAATAAATTTATCCTGGTAACACACTGTTTAGGTTAATCACACAAACCCCTCGATACACCCCCCACCCCAAACCCTAGCAACCCACCCCCCCCCCCCCCCCCCTACCATACCATGCGTGACCTATAACCTCATACATATTGGAGCTCAGGCTCTGTCTCCATAAGCGGCCAGAGTGAACACTGAGTGAGTGTTCGGGCCGCACGCTCTGCCTCCCCATCGGGGCTGGGGTGTGCGGGGTGTGCGTGGGTGTGTCTGCGTGGGAAACAGTGGGTCCGTACATGCTGTACCCCTGGGTGTTCCAAAATGGTCTCAAAAGGGGCCTTTGTGTCTCACCAATGAGTCCACTATGAAGCTGCAGGCCCCAATCTCCACGCTGTCCACAATGTTACTCAGGGGTTTGCAGGGAGCAACTTCCATGGCCAACTGCACAGATAATAACATAAAACATGCATATGAAAATCATACATACAGTAACACAACAAACCTTATATACAATGCCACGCATATTAAAACCTTTAATATAGAGCTAGACATGTTAAAATCTTACACACGATACCACATATTAGCATCTTACACACAATACCACACATTAGCATCTTACACACAGTACCACACTTTGGCATCTTACACACAATACCACACATTAGCATCTTACACACAGTACCACACATTAGCATCTTACACACAATACCACACATTAGCATCTTACACACAGTACCACACTTTAGCATCTTACACACAGTACCACACATTAGCATCTTACACACAATACCACACATTAGCATCTTACACACAATACCACACATTAGCATCTTACACACAGTACCACACATTAGCATCTTACACACAATACCATACATTAGCATCTTACACACAATACCACACTTTAGCATCTTACACACAGTACCACACATTAGCATCTTACACACAATACCACACATTAGCATCTTACACACAATACCACACTTTAGCATCTTACACACAGTACCACACTTTGGAATCTTACACACAGTACCACACATTAGCATCTTACACACAGTACCACACTTTAGCATCTTACACACAGTACCACACTTTAGCATCTTACACACAGTACCACACTTTGGCATCTTACACACAGTACCACACATTAGCATCTTACACACAATACCACACATTAGCATCTTACACACAATACCACACATTAGCATCTTACACACAATACCACACTTTGGCATCTTACACACAATACCACACATTAGCATCTTACACACAATACCACACTTTAGCATCTTACACACAATACCACACATTAGCATCTTACACACAGTACCACACATTAGCATCTTACACACAGTACCACACATTAGCATCTTACACACAATATCACACATTAGCATCTTACACACAATACCACACATTAGCATCTTACACACAATACCACACATTAGCATCTTACACACAATACCACACTTTGGCATCTTACACACAATACCACACATTAGCATCTTACACACAATACCACACTTTAGCATCTTACACACAATACCACACATTAGCATCTTACACACAGTACCACACATTAGCATCTTACACACAGTACCACACTTTGGAATCTTACACACAGTACCACACATTAGCATCTTACACACAGTACCACACATTAGCATCTTACACAGAATACCACACTTTAGCATCTTACACACAATATCACACATTAGCATCTTACACACCATACCACACATTAGCATCTTACACACAATACCACACATTAGCATCTTACACACAATACCACACTTTAGCATCTTACACACAGTACCACACATTAGCATCTTACACACAATATCACACATTAGCATCTTACACACAGTACCACACTTTAGCATCTTACACACAATATCACACATTAGCATCTTACACACCATACCACACATTAGCATCTTACACACAATACCACACTTTAGCATCTTACACACAATACCACACATTAGCATCTTACACACAGTACCACACATTAGCATCTTACACACAGTACCACACATTAGCATCTTACACACCATACCACACATTAGCATCTTACACACCAGACCACACATTAGCATCTTACACACAATACCACACTTTAGCATCTTACACACAATACCACACATTAGCATCTTACACACAGTACCACACATTAGCATCTTACACACAATACACACATTAGCATCTTACACACCATACCACACATTAGCATCTTACACACAGTACCACACATTAGCATCTTACACACAATAACAGACATTAGCATCTTACACACAGTACCACACATTAGCATCTTACACACAGTACCACACATTAGCATCTTGCACACAGTACCACACATTAGCATCTTACACACCATACCACACATTAGCATCTTACACACCAGACCACACATTAGCATCTTACACACCATACCACACATTAGCATATTGCATACAATAGCACAAGTTATCACCTGAGATACATGTTAAAAGTTGACATGTGACATGACTAAAAGTGGAAACAGGATACAGTGGAACTTATGAATGCTTACTGAGGATTTGACCCAGTCCATGTACTGTCTGAAATAGCCCCCAACGTTCTGCATGTACCTCCGAGTTTCCTGTACAAGGAGAGAAACATAAACACGGTGTGTATTCAGCACAGCTACATCTGCTCTACAATTACACATTTATTTATATAAGATTTTACAGGGATCAGTAGTGATTACCATTCCATGAGATTGAATGAATGAATGAAATATATTTATTTGGTATATTTACAATATTTACAATAGACAAAACACAATAACAAGTTATTATTTTTTAAATGCTATGATATATACCAAAAGGGTGTAGGCTGAAGCTAAAGCTTATTTACACCTACCCCTCTTACCTCATGAAAACATAAAATTCACAGAAAACATGTTCATGGCAAGAAACAAACACTTATGAATTATTAATGTTATCATTTGTTATTACTAGACAAGACATTAGCATACTTACATTATTTTTCAATGGTGTATTGTATGATTAAATTTTTCTTATAAATAGTTTTGAACCTGATCAGTGTGCTGCAGGTTCTAAAATTTTCAGTACATTTATTCCACAGGGTCACCCCTCTTACTTACTGCACTGAGTTACTGTACTGTACTGAGTTACTGCACTGAATTACTGTACTGTACTGAGTTATTGCACTGAGTTACTGTACTGTACTGAGTTACTGCACTGTACCAAGTTACTGCACTGAGTTACTGTACTGTACCAAGTTACTGCACTGAGTTACTGCACTGTAATGAGTTACTGTACTGAGTTACTGCACTGTACCGAGTTACTGCTCTGAGTTACTGTACTGTACCAAGTTACTGCACTGAGTTACTGCACTGTAATGAGTTACTGTACTGAGTTACTGCACTGTACCGAGTTACTGCTCTGAGTTACTGTACTGTACCAAGTTACTGCACTGAGTTACTGCACTGTAATGAGTTACTGTACTGAGTTACTGCACTGAGTTACTGTACTGTACCAAGTTACTGCACTGAGTTACTGTACTGTACCAAGTTACTGCACTGAGTTACTGCACTGTAATGAGTTACTGTACTGAGTTACTGCACTGTACCGAGTTACTGCTCTGAGTTACTGCACTGTACCGAGTTACTGTTCTGAGTTACTGTACTGAGTTACTGCACTGTACCGAGTTACTGCTCTGAGTTACTGTACTGAGTTACTGCACTGTACCAAGTTACTGCTCTGAGTTACTGTACTGAGTTACTGCACTGTACCAAGTTACTGCTCTGAGTTACTGTACTGAGTTACTGCACTGTACCAAGTTACTGCCCTGAGTTACTGTACTGAGTTACTGCTCTGAGTTACTGCTCTGAGTTACTGCACTGAGTTACTGTACCGAGTTACTGTACTGTACGAAGCTGCTGTACCTGCTTGACCACGAATGATGCGTTCTGGCTGATAAGATATTCCGCCACGTCGATGGCGCTCAGTACATTGGTCACCGTGTCCTACACAACAAAAAGGAAACAGCCGTGTTTGAAAAAGCTGCGGCATGATGACGTGTCCAAGCAAAAACCTTTCCTGGGTTTTATTTGTTTATACAAACCTCACCCAGGGTTAGGGTGTGGTTTAGATACTCACAGGCAGGGTTAGGGTGTGGTTTAGATACTCACAGGCAGGGTTAGGGTGTGGTTTAGATACTCACAGGCAGGGTTAGGGTGTGGTTTAGATACTCACAGGCAGGGTTAGGGTGTGGTTTAGATACTCACAGGCAGGGTTAGGGTGTGGTTTAGATACTCACAGGCAGGGTAGAAGCAGATCTCTGTAGCTTCCTCATGCTCTGACTCAGAGTGCTCTATAAAGAAGCATTAAACATTAGACAGGCATGCGCATCATCATAGTAACAGTCTTATCCTATCAAGTGAATTCAACATGTCCTGTCTCATAAAGGAAACCCTAACCCTATCTTATAAAGGAAATGGGAGTGTCCTATCTTATAAAGGGAGTGGGCGTGTCATATGATATGGGAAGTAGGCGTGTCCAGTTTAAAGGGAAGTGGGAGGGTCTCACATCCACTTGCAGCATATTTTTCAATGTGCAAAACATTCTCATTGGACAGAAAGTCAAAGTCAAGCAGCGTGACATTCAGAGAAAGGGCAGATAGCCAGCCCTTAGCAGCAGGTTCACACTGCACACACACTCAAACAGCCACACTGCACACACACACACACACACACACAAACAGCCACACTGCACACACACGCAAACAGCCACACTGCACACACACACGCAAACAGCCACACTGCGCACACACACGCAAACAGCCACACTGCACACACACCCAAACAGCCACACTGCACACACACGCAAACAGCCACACTGCACACACACGCAAACAGCCACACTGCACACACACACACACACACACACACACACACAAACAGCCACACTGCACACACACGCAAACAGCCACACTGCACTCACACGCAAACAGCCACACTGCACACACACGCAAACAGCCACACTGCACACACACACACACACACACACACAAACAGCCACACTGCACTCACACACAAACAGCCACACTGCACACACACGCAAACAGCCACACTGCACTCACACGCAAACAGCCACACTGCACTCACACCCAAACGGCCACACTGCACACACACGCAAACAGCCACACTGCACACACACCCAAACAGCCACACTGCACACACACGCAAACAGCCACACTGCACACACACGCAAACAGCCACACTGCACACACACACACACAAACAGCCACACTGCACACACACGCAAACAGCCACACTGCACTCACACGCAAACAGCCACACTGCACACACACGCAAACAGCCACACTGCACACACACACACACAAACAGCCACACTGCACTCACACACAAACAGCCACACTGCACACACACGCAAACAGCCACACTGCACTCACACGCAAACAGCCACACTGCACTCACACGCAAACAGCCACACTGCACTCACACCCAAACGGCCATACTGCACACACATGCAAACAGCCACACTGCACTCACATGCAAACAGCCACATGGCACACACACACAAACAGCCACATGGCACACACATGCTTACCCTCGCTCCTACAAATTTCTGCACAGCCATTTGATAGCATTGGGAAAGTGATAAAAGAGAGGAGAACAGTGACCTCTATTGCAAAAGATGTACAATTACAGCTTGACTGTTATATGGAGCATTGCAGCAGCAAGATTATAGGTGATACTGATGAAGGTGAAATGTCAGATATATGTAAGTAAAATGGTTAGCAGTGGATTTAAACTACAAGCTAAACACAGCATGTATGTCTCTTACTGTGTGATGGTGGCTAAACACAGCATGTACGTCTCTTACTGTGTGATGGTGGCTAAACACAGCATGCATTTCTCTTACTGTGTGATGGTGGCTAAACACAGCATGTATGTCTCTTACTGTGTGATGGTGGCTAAACACACCAGATTTTACCGAGCCAGTTTATGTGAGTGGCTCTGTATGTATGCGCTTCATGTGGCTCTGTATGCATGCGCTTCATGTGGCTCTGTATGTATGCGCTTCATGTGGCTCTGTATGTATGCGCTTCATGTGGCTCTGTATGTATGCGCTTCATGTGGCTCTGTATGCATGCGCTTCATGTGGCTCTGTATGCATGCGCTTCATGTGGCTCTGTATGTATGCGCTTCATGTGGCTCTGTATGTATGCGCTTCATGTGGCTCTGTATGCATGCGCTTCATGTGGCTCTGTATGCATGCGCTTCATGTGGCTCTGTATGCATGCGCTTCATGTGGCTCTGTATGCATGCGCTTCATGTCTGCTAGCCAGTGTAATGCGGTTTACTTAATGCTGGAGTGAGATGTGTATTATAACACAAAGCACACAGACTGAGGGGTTCAAACTATAGTCTATAGCACAAAGAGACACACTTCAGAGTCTTAGTCCGATTCTCTTTTGAGAGCACAGACTGTCCTGGCTTATAGTCACAAGTCTGCGTGCAATATTATCAGAGACCTTAAGCATTGGTGCCATTACCCAGCAGGGAATGGGACAGCATGATTACCTTGGCCTGCTCCATAGGCACCACCCGCTTGCTGTGGATCTGACGGATGCTGCTGGCATGTCCCTTTAACGCATTCTCCAGCGCGCCTCGCGGCTGCCAGAACAACAGACAGCACAGGGGCACGGACAGACGGACAGGGAGGGGGGGGGCAGAAACAGGACACATCAGCTCCCCCCACAGGCATGTATCTGGGGGGTGGGGGCATTTAGCTGGGGTGTGGGGGCATGTAGCTAGGGGGGTGGGGGCATTCAGCTGGGGGGTGGGGGCATGTAGCTGGGGGGTGGGGGCATTTAGCTGGGGTGTGGGGGCATGTAGCTAGGGGGGTGGGGGCATGTAGCTGGGGGGTGGGGGCATGTAGCTGGAGGTGGAGGCATTTAGCTGGGGTGTGGGGGCATGTAGCTAGGGGGTGGGGGCATGTAGCTAGGGGGTGGGGGCATTTAGCTGGGGTGTGGGGGCATGTAGCTAGGGGGTGGGGGCATGTAGCTGGGGTGTGGGGGCATGTAGCTAGGGGGTGGGGGCATTTAGCTGGGGGGTGGGGGCATGTAGCTGGGGTGTGGGGGCATGTAGCTAGGGGGTGGGGGCATTTAGCTGGGGGGTGGGGGCATGTAGCTGGGGGGTGGGGGCAGTTTGTGCTGCAGTGTTTTAAAAGGACCCAGTTATGGCTGCACGTTTCAGGGGCTCCTGCTGTTTCTTTAGAAAACATTTCCAGGATGAATGGCGGTCTGTTCAGTAAAGCAGGACATTAAAAAAAACGCTTTCCACAGAGTTATTCAGCAGTTCAAATAGCAAGGATGCACACTGCCAGCTCTGCCAGCTTTGATAAGAAAAGTAACCTATTTAAATTAGTAAAAACAAAGCCTAAATCAAACAGTGATTTACACACATTAAAGCGGAGATTTGGTAAGCCCCGTTTAAAAGGCCTGTTGTGAAGCGGAGATTTGGTAAGCCCCGTTTAAAAGGCCTGTTGTGATGCGGAGATTTGGTAAGCCCCGTTTAAAAGGCCTGTTGTGATGCGGAGATTTGGTAAGCCCCGTTTAAAAGGCCTGTTGTGATGCGGAGATTTAGTAAGCCCCGTTTAAAAGGCATGTTGTGATGCGGAGATTTGGTAAGCCCCGTTTAAAAGGCCTGTTGTGATGCGGAGATTTGGTAAGCCCCGTTTAAAAGGCCTGTTGTGATGCGGAGATTTGGTAAGCCCCGTTTAAAAGGCCTGTTGTGAAGCAGAGATTTGGTAAGCCCCGTTTAAAAGGCATGTTGTGATGCGGAGATTTGGTAAGCCCCGTTTAAAAGGCCTGTTGTGATGCGGAGATTTGGTAAGCCCCGTTTAAAAGGCCTGTTGTGATGCGGAGATTTGGTAAGCCCCGTTTAAAAGGCCTGTTGTGATGCGGAGATTTGGTAAGCCCCGTTTAAAAGGCCTGTTGTGATGCGGAGATTTGGTAAGCCCCGTTTAAAAGGCCTGTTGTGATGCGGAGATTTGGTAAGCCCCGTTTAAAAGGCATGTTGTGATGCGGAGATTTGGTAAGCCCCGTTTAAAAGGCCTGTTGTGATGCGGAGATTTGGTAAGCCCCGTTTAAAAGGCCTGTTGTGATGCGGAGATTTGGTAAGCCCCGTTTAAAAGGCCTGTTGTGAAGCGGAGATTTGGTAAGCCCCGTTTAAAAGGCATGTTGTGATGCGGAGATTTGGTAAGCCCCGTTTAAAAGGCCTGTTGTGTTACGCATTAGAAGTGAACTGACCAGCAGGTCTGCCTGTGTCTCCAGCTCATGAGCGAATGACAGCAGATCCACGAGTGTCACACCTTTGTTTACCTGCAAAGTCCACAGAAATAAACTCATATATAACATCACATACAGTATGCAGTATGCAGTATGCACGACAACTGCTGTATGTCTGCTGTATGATGCTATGATTGAGTTGTCAGGCTTATCTTCCATGTTGTGCAGTATATATACAGTATATACTACATGGCCAAAAGTATATGGACACCTGCTCATCCAACGTCTCATTCCAAAATCATGGCCGTTAATATGTAGTCGGTCTCCCCCTTTGCTGCTACAACAGCCTCCACTCTTCTGGGAAGAAGCTTTCCTCTCGATTATGGAATATTCCTGCAGGGATCTTCTTCCACTCAGCCAGAAGAGCATTAGAGAGGACCCTAACCCTAAACCCCTAACCCTAACCCTAAAACCCTAACCCTAACCCTAAGCGTAACCCTTCCACACCAATTTCAAAGAACTATTTCTTTATGGACCCAGACTAAGGGGTGTCCGGATACTTTTGGCCATATATTATTCAAACCCCAATTCAAAAAAAGTTGGGACAGTATGTGAAATGCACATAAAAGCAGAAAGCATTGATTTGTAAATTCTCTTTTACATATATTTAATTGAAAACAGTACAAAGAAAAGACATTTAATGAATATTTTACCTTATGAACTGTATTTATTTTTGTAAATATACACAAATTCTGAATTTGATGCCTGCAACACTTCCCAAAAAAAGTTGGGACAGGTGCAAAAAAAAAAAAAAAAAAAGACTGGGAAGTTCAAAAAACACCTGATTGGAACATTCCACAGGTAAACAGGTGATGCCATCATGACTGGGTATAAAAGGATCAAAAAACACTTGAGGTTTTCAGGTACTCTTACAAGCGATACTATAACCTCTACATTTGAATGGATATCTATGGGATTTGGGGAGTGGGTCTAGATTAAGCTGTAAATTACATGGGAATAGTATGGAACCCATGGTTGGCTAAATGGCTGTAAGTCATCAAGGGTCTGAGGTATCAAACAAGCCTCAAACCATCACTCTGCTGCCAGATATGCAGTCGATATGTATGGATCACTTTAAGGGTTGTTTCACCTGACTCATTTTCCTATTGAAATCCATGTAAAAATAAGTCAGGAGTAACAACCCTTCAAGTGATCCATACATATCTGCATATCTGGCAGCAGAGAGATGGTTTGAGGTTTGTTTGATACCTCAGACCCTCGAGGTACCTGAAAATAAGATATCAAGAGTTTTTGATATCCTTTTATACCCAGTCATGATAGCATCACCTGTTTACCTGTGGAATGTTCCAAACAGGTGTTTTTTGAACTTCCCAGTCATTTTTTTGCACCTGTCCCAGCTTTTTTGGAACGTGTTGCAGACATCAAATTTGGAATTTGCGTATATTTACAAAAATCAATAAAGTTTATAAAGTAAAACATTACTGTCTTTTCTTTGTTCTGTTTTCAATTAAATATGTGCAAAAGAGAATGTACAAATCAATGCTTTCTGCTTTTATGTGCATTTTACATAATGTCCCAACTTTTTTGGAATTGGGGTTTGTACATATAATTATGTGTACATGAGAGAATGGGGGAGCAGGTTGGTGTGAGAGCACTCACCTCAGTCAGGTAAGCAGCATAGTTGATGTCCCCAACACCTGTGTTGGCAAAATGCATGAGGTTCTCCCTCCCTGCCTGCTCCAGCAAGACAATTCCCCGAAAGTCTACTTTCACCTCGTTGAACAATTTAGTCAAATCTTTAGTGTACTGAAAATAAAAGGGTCCATTAAATAGGCATTACTTTCTTGCAATTAAATATCAACGTAAGTGATATACAGTATATCACTGCACCATAACCCAACCCCACACTGCACCCTAACCCAACCCCTCACTCACCACACTGCACTCTAACCCAACCCCTCACTCACCACACTGCACCCTAACCTAACCCCTCACTCACCACACTGCACCCTAACCCAACCCCTCACCACACTGCACCCTAACCCAACCCCTCACTCACCACACTGCACCCTAACCCAACCCCTCACTCACCACACTGCACCCTAACCCAACCCCTCACTCACCACACTGCACCCTAACCCAACCCCTCACTCACCACACTGCACCCTAACCCAACCCCTCACTCACCACACTGCACCCTAACCCAACCCCTCACTCACCACACTGCACCCTAACCCAACCCCTCACTCACCACACTGCACTCTAACCCAATCCCTCACTCACCACACTGCACCCTAACCTAACCCCTCACTCACCACACTGCACCCTAACCCAACCCCTCACTCACCACACTGCACCCTAACCCAACCCCTCACCACACTGCACCCTAACCCAACCCCTCACTCACCACACTGCACCCTAACCTAACCCCTCACGCACCACACTGCACCCTAACCCAACCCCTCACCACACTGCACCCTAACCCAACCCCTCACTCACCACACTGCACTCTAACCCAACCCCTCACTCACCACACTGCACCCTAACCCAACCCCTCACTCACCACACCCTAACCTAACCCCTCACTCACCACACTGCACCCTAACCCAACCCCTCACTCACCACACTGCACCCTAACCCAACCCCTCACTCACCACACTGCACCCTAACCCAACCCCTCACTCACCACACTGCACCCTAACCCAACCCCTCACTCACCACACTGTTATTTAAGAACATGTCAACATTGAAGATATTATCCAACTTTAGAGCAGAGTAGAGGCCTCTATTTTCTTTGCAGTTCCTGAGAGAGAGAGAAAGTGAGAGGGTTAAAGAGAGAGAGAGGGAGAGAGATAGAAAGAGAGATTGAGAGAGAGAGAGAGAGAGAGAGAGAGAGAGAGAGAAAAGAACATTTAACTGATCTGTAAAACACAAGCCATCTGAGAGTATGTTCCCTCTATACCAAAAAAGGCACAAGATTTACACCTTTCCATAAACCTAAAAATTTTTTAAATTAAGTAAATTGGCTTACTGAGCGCTATATTAGAGTACAAAAATGGCATGTTACTCACACATACAAAGAACTGTCTGTAAGTCATTAACACTTGCAAAATCTAGGCCTGCCATTAAAAGTATTGATATCAAATGAAGTTACAACAACAATATTGCCTGAGCTCACACAAATTAAACAAGCTCTATTCCAAAGCAGTGCAAGCTCTATTCCAAAGCACCCAATGTTTCCTAAAAAAATTTTATGTCTTTTTTTTTCATCTTACCATCTGAAGAGAATGTGGTCATTCAAACTTTGTGTCGCATCAAAGTGTCAAATGGTGAGGGTAGTGTGCTGGTACATGTTCTCAATGATCTCTATGGTGAGGGTAGTGTACTGGTACATGTTCTCAATGATCTCTATGGTGAGGGTAGTGTGCTGGTACATGTTCTCAATGATCTCTATGGTGAGGGTAGTGTGCTGGTACATGTTCTCAATGATCTCTATGGTGAGGGTAGTGTGCTGGTACATGTTCTCAATGATCTCTATGGTGAGGGTAGTGTGCTGGTACATGTTCTCAATGATCTCTATGGTGAGGGTAGTGTGCTGGTACATGTTCTCAATGATCTCTATGGTGAGGGTAGTTACTGGTACATGTTCTCAATGATCTCTATGGTGAGGGTAGTGTGCTGGTACATGTTCTCAATGATCTCTATGGTGAGGGTAGTGTACTGGTACATGTTCGCAATGATCTCTATGGTGAGGGTAGTGTACTGGTACATGTTCTCAATGATCTCTATGGTGAGGGTAGTGTGCTGGTACATGTTCTCAATGATCTCTATGGTGAGGGTAGTGTGCTGGTACATGTTCTCAATGATCTCTATGGTGAGGGTAGTTACTGGTACATGTTCTCAATGATCTCTATGGTGAGGGTAGTGTGCTGGTACATGTTCTCAATGATCTCTATGGTGAGGTTGAGATCTAGTTTGGCTTACTGATACATGTGGTCTGTGGTCAGGTTCAGATCTAGTTTGGCTTACTGCTGTCTATGGTGCGATTGAGACCTCGACTGTGTCTGAATCAGAGCCCTATCTACTGCGTCCTGTCCCTTGTGCACAGAATACTGGCAGATGTGTGCTGTTTAATGTGCACTGTTTAGCATGTGACGTGCAGTACACAAAAAATATCCTCAATACTATTTTCCAACCGTACTGTGGAAGTGTTGTAAGATGTCCCACCCTTGCACGGCCATGTCACGCGTTGTTTTTGTTGTATTTGAAGGAAAACGTCAGCGAAGCTGCGGCTAATTCTTTAAATGAAGCTTCACGTCATATTTATGCGACCAAATGTTTGTGTACTTCTTGAAGTGTGCTCATGAATATACTCAGTGAAACCCTGGAAGTAAGTGTATCATGCAGATGGTTTAAAATATACTACATTAAGAGAAAATCTCACCTACTTAACGACTTTGTCATCCCGTCTACTCAACAAGCCTACCTAACAGTATGGAAGGGTGCTGATTCGGACACAGCTCTAGTTCAGCTTACCGGTACACGCTCTCTACGGTGAGGTCCAGATCTGGTTTGTTGAAAAGCATGGCTGGGAGGAAGTTGCGTATGTTGGGGTTCACCAGATATGGGGTGTCTATGATCTGCCCAGAGTCACATATCACACCGGTCAGCAGCACCAGGGAACAGTAGATGTCAATATCGTAATTATATCATAATTATTCATAACACAAAACTGTTCTGTCTTTAGAGTGCAAAGTGTCCATAGAGTGCATGTGCGTGCACAAGCCCCCCCTCCCCCAGTTTGAGCATTACTCCAGTGCAGAGAAACAGTGCCCCCTGTGTTCAACATTAGGTAAGCGTTTACAGGACGCCAACATCAACAGCACTGATGAGAGCAAGGATGCTATGAAACAAGATTCAATAAAATCCTCTTAAAATATGTTTCTTAACACCTGACAAAAGACACTCCACAGTGTTGATTCTTAGCGAAACCCTCTCCTTAACCTTCTTAGTTAAATGCAGCTCTTTATTGAGTGCATTTGCAGGAATAAATGAGAGAAACAGTAAAATGATTAAATACAAGAGAAGAATACGGCTCTTGAGCAATGATCCATATTACTGCTGGGAGTCATACACATAAGGACTGAACACAGTGTTCTCAAATGAATGAATGAACACTGTAGGATAACACCCTGACACAAATGAGCAAAAACACAATACTCTGGGAAACAGGCAGTAGTGTGTGGTAAACACAGCCCTGTTCTGCTTAACGCCCTGTTCTGTGTGTTAAAAACAGCCCTGTTCTGCTTAACGCCCTGTTCTGTGTGTTAAAAACAGCCCTGTTCTGCTTAACGCCCTGTTCTGTGTGTTAAACACAGCCCTGTTCTGCTTAACGCCCTGTTCTGTGTGTTAAAAACAGCCCTGTTCTGCTTAACGCCCTGTTCTGTGTGTTAAAAACAGCCCTGTTCTGCTTAACGCCCTGTTCTGTGTGTTAAAAA
Source organism: Synaphobranchus kaupii (assembly GCA_029718625.1). NCBI lineage: Eukaryota > Metazoa > Chordata > Actinopteri > Anguilliformes > Synaphobranchidae > Synaphobranchus > Synaphobranchus kaupii. Next base: position 31,512,948 of record CM056395.1, on the reverse strand, counting down.
CAGCCCTGTTCTGCGTGTTAAAAACAGCCCTGTTCTGCTTAACGCCCTGTTCTGTGTGTTAAACACAGCCTTGTTCTGCTTCATGCCCTGTTCTGTGTGTTAAAAACAGCTGTGTAGATCTGCTTCTCCTCTGTGTAATGTCCTGATGTGCATAACACTCTGTAGCATGTAACGCCCTATAGTGTGTGATGTGGTGTGTGTACTAAGCCCCTGCGTAAAGCCCTGTAGTGCATAACGCACTGTGTGTAAAGCCCTGTAGTGCATAACGCACTGTGTGTAAAGCCCTGTAGTGCATAACGCACTGTGTGTAACGCCCTGTAGTGTGTAATGTACTGGTGAGTACTACGCCTCTCTCTCCTAACTTGCCTTGAAAAGCTGCCTGGTGTTATACGGCTCACAGACTAGCTTCTCCACGTTGCCCCCGGCAACAAAGGTGGCAGTGACCAATGCCATCAGCACCCAGGAGAAGATGAAGCTGAAGCCAACGCCACTGATACAGAGAGCAAAGGAGGAAGGGTGTTAGGTCACATCCCACACACTCAGAGGAAGAGCATTAGGTCACATCCCACACACTCAGAGGAAGAGCATTAGGTCACATCCCACACACGCAGAGGAAGAGCATTGTGTCACATCCCACACATTCAGAGGAAGAGCGTTAGGTTACATCCCACACACTCAGAGGAAGAGCATTGGGTCACATCCCACACACTCAGAGGAAGAGCATAAGGTCACATCCCACACACTCAGAGGAAGAGCATTAGGTCACATCCAAAACACTGAGAGGAAGAGCATTAGGTCACATCCCACACACTCAGAGGAAGAGCATTGGGTCACATCCCACACACTCAGAGGAAGAGCGTGAGGTCACATCCCACACATTCAGAGGAAGAGCGTGAGGTCACATCCCACACACTCAGAGGAAGAGCGTTGGGTCACATCCCACACACTCAGAGGAAGAGCGTTAGGTCACATCCCACACACTCAGAGGAAGAGCATTAGGTCACATCCTACACACTCAGAGGAAGAGCGTTAGTTCACATCCCACACACTCAGAGGAAGAGCGTTAGGTCACATCCCACACACTCAGAGGAAGAGCGTTAGGTCACATCCCACACACTCAGAGGAAGAGCGTTGGGTCACATCCCACACACTCAGAGGAAGAGCGTTAGGTCACATCCCACACACTCAGAGGCAGAGCGTTAGGTTACATCCCACACACTCAGAGGCAGAGCGTTAGGTTACATCCCACACACTCAGAGGCAGAGCGTTAGGTTACATCCCACACACTCAGAGGAAGAGCGTTAGGTTACATCCCACACACTCAGAGGCAGAGCGTTAGGTTACATCCCACACACTCAGAGGCAGAGCGTTAGGTTACATCCCATAAACTCAGAGGCAGAGCGTTAGGTTACATCCCACACACTCAGAGGCAGAGCGTTAGGTTACATCCCACACACTCAGAGGCAGAGCGTTAGGTTACATCCCACACACTCAGAGGAAGAGCATTAGGTTACATCCCACACACTCAGAGGCAGAGCGTTAGGTTACATCCCATAAACTCAGAGGCAGAGCGTTAGGTTACATCCCACACACTCAGAGGCA
>CM056395.1:31503846-31508846 GCA_029718625.1 Synaphobranchus kaupii | reverse complement strand
ATAGCACAGTATTTAATCACTGCAGAACTAGCACAATAGCGCACACACACACACACACACACACGTTATCAAACTACACAATTCAACATCGCTTACGAGGCAAGGCTGCGAGAGACATAAAAAGACAGAAGGAAAACAGTGAGTGATTTTTACAAATATGTCAAACATTTCAGTTCTTCCACGAAGCAGCGCTGTATGGAGCGACTCATTTGGATGTTGAGAGAGAGATAATGACTCGTATCCATGTAACAGACTGTTTTATTCAGGCTATCAGCACCTTCAAGATATTTGGTATCAGAAAGTAAAACAATTGAGAGTGGAAACATTTTTGGAACTTTTAAAATACTTTTTTTACTCTGCAAACAGTAGCAGGAAGTGCAGGGTTCTGCAGTCGCAAGTAAGCAGATGAGGTGGGATGAATGGCTATCAATAAAAATCTAATTAATCAATCAATCAATGGAATTTCCATGGACAGTGAAATGTGAGACAGATTTTCTGGAGGAATGAAAGACATATTTATAATTGCAGAATTAAATAATTTTAGGTATGACAGCCTTTATGCATACACACTACAGATCACTGAAGGTAATATTTTGCTAATAAACACAGTTATGGTGCTTTTTCTCACCTGAAACCACATCCCTGGTCTGTTCTTTTACCATGCTGGGAGTGTTGTTAAAAGAGGAATACCCCTAGAATCATACAAAGAGTGAGTTCTACTGTGGACATACTATACCCTCACACTCAGTCACTCACACACAGACACGCACACACACACACACACACACACACGAACACACACACACACACACACACACACACCAATACAGCCACAAAACACACACACACACACACACACACACACACACACACACGAACACATACACTCACACACAGACATGCACACACATTCACTCACACACAGACACGCGCACACACACACACACACACACACACACACACACACACACACACACACACACACACACACACACACACGAACACATACACTCACACACAGACATGCACACACATTCACACAAACACATTACATTACAATCATTTGGCAGACTCGCCAATCACACACTCGCACACGCACACACACACACACACACACACACACACACACACACATGAACACATACACTCACACACAGACATGCACACACATTCACTCACACACAGGCACACAAACACATTACATTACAATCATTTGGCAGACTCGCCAATCACACACTCGCACATGCACACACACACAATAGTATGTGTGTGACGATGGTGTCCTTGGTCACCTTTTGAACGATGTGGCTGAGGTCAGTCTTAAGAACAGCTTTCACATTTTCCAACTGCTGACTGACTTCTGGCAGCTGAGAAGCAGAAGAGAACCTTAATCACAGCACTGCTAATATAGAACCTGAATCACAGCACACCTAATATAGGATCTGAATCACAGCACTGCTAATATAGAGCCTTATTCACAGCACTGCTAATATAGAGCCTTAATCACAGCACTGCTAATATAGAACCTTAATCAGAGCACTGCTAATATAGAACCTTAATCACAGCACTGCTAATATAGAACCTTAATCACAGCACTGCTAATATAGAACCTTAATCACAGCACTGCTAATATAGAACCTTAATCACAGCACTGCTAATATAGAGCCTTAATCACAGCACAGCTAATATAGAGCCTTAATCACAGCACTGCTAATATAGAGCCTTAATCACAGCACTGCTAATATAGAACCTTAATCACAGCACTGCTAATATAGAGCCTTAATCACAGCACTGCTAATATAGAACCTTAATCATAGCACTGCTAATATAGAGCCTTAATCACAGCACTGCTAATATAGAACCTTAATCACAGCACTGCTAATATAGAGCCTTAATCACAGCACTGCTAATATAGAGCCTTAATCACAGCACTGCTAATATAGAGCCTTAATCACAGCACTGCTAATATAGAGCCTTAATCACAGCACTGCTAATATAGAACCTTAATCACAGCACTGCTAATATAGAGCCTTAATCACAGCACTGCTAATATAGAGCCTTAATCACAGCACTGCTAATATAGAGCCTTAATCACAGCACTGCTAATATAGAGCCTTAATCACAGCACTGCTAATATAGAACCTTAATCACAGCACTGCTAATATAGAACCTTAATCACAGCACTGCTAATATAGAGACTTAATCACAGCACTGCTAATATAGAACCTTAATCACAGCACTGCTAATATAGAGCCTTAATCACAGCACTGCTAATATAGCCTTAATCACAGCACTGCTAATATAGAACCTTAATCACAGCTCTGCTAATATAAAGCCTTAATCACAGCACTGCTAATATAGAGCCTTAATCACAGCACTGCTAATATAGAACCTTAATCACAGCACTGCTAATATAGAGCCTTAATCACAGCATTGCTAATATAGAGCCTTAATCACAGCACTGCTAATATAGAGCCTTAATCACAGCACTGCTAATATAGAGCCTTAATCACAGCACTGCTAATATAGAGCCTTAATCACAGCACTGCTAATATAGAGACTTAATCACAGCACTGCTAATATAGAACCTTAATCACAGCACTGCTAATATAGAGACTTAATCACAGCACTGCTAATATAGAACCTTAATCACAGCACTGCTAATATAGAGCCTTAATCACAGCACTGCTAATATAGAGCCTTAATCACAGCACTGCTAATATAGAGCCTTAATCACAGCACTGCTAATATAGAGCCTTAATCACAGCACTGCTAATATAGAGCCTTAATCACAGCACTGCTAATATAGAGCCTTAATCACAGCACTGCTAATATAGAGCCTTAATCACAGCTCTGCTAATATAAAGCCTTAATCACAGCACTGCTAATATAGAGCCTTAATCACAGCACTGCTAATATAGAGCCTTAATCACAGCACTGCTAATATAGAGCCTTAATCACAGCACTGCTAATATAGAACCTTAATCACAGCACTGCTAATATAGAACCTTAATCACAGCACTGCTAATATAGAGCCTTAATCACAGCACTGCTAATATAGAGCCTTAATCACAGCACTGCTAATATAGAGCCTTAATCACAGCACTGCTAATATAGAACCTTAATCACAGCTCTGCTAATATAGAGCCTTAATGACAGGTGACAGTGGTGGCTTGAGGTGCGTACCCCGGTAAAGTCGGCGTTGATGCCCAGGTGGCTCAGGGTGCTGCGGATGGTGTTGCAGGTGTGAGAGACGGCACCGTTGGAGCAGGCCGGATCGTTGAGGGTGTTGCCCAGGCTGGACCTCACACTGCTCAGATCAGCCTGCAGCTCACTACTGCCGCCCTGCAGGGTGACCAGCGCCGTGCTCACGCTCTCCAGAGCGTCCCTGGTCTCCCGCATGGCTGCTCAGAGCAAAGGAGCACATCACAGAGTAAAACACACACAGGTACATACACACCCACACACAGGTACATACAGTGCATCCGGAAAGTATTCACAGCGCTTCACTTTTTCCACATTTTGTTCTGTTACAGCCTTATTCCAAAATTGATTAAATTCATTTTTTCCCTCAAAATTCTACACACAACACCCCATAATGACAATGTGAAAAAAGTTTTTGAGATTTTTGCAAATTTATTAAAAATAAAAAAATAAAAAATCACAATACTTTGTTGATGCACCTTTGGCAGCAATTACAGCCTCAAGTTTGTTTGAATATGATGCCACAAGCTTGGCACACCTATCTTTGGGCAGTTTCGCCCATTCCTCTTTGCAGCACCTCTCAAGCTCCATCAGGTTGGATGGGAAGCGTCGGTGCACAGCCATTTTCAGATCTCTCCAGAGATGTTCAATCGGATTCAAGTCTGGGCTCTGGCTGGGCCACTCAAGGACATTCACAGAGTTGTCCTGAAGCCACTCCTTTGATATCTTGGCTGTGTGCTTAGGGTCGTTGTCCTGCTGAAAGATGAACCGTCGCCCCAGTCTGAGGTCAAGAGCGCTCTGGAGCAGGTTTTCATCCAGGATGTCTCTGTACATTGCTGCATTCATCCTTCCCTCTATCCTGACTAGTCTCCCAGTTCCTGCCGCTGAAAAACATCCCCACAGCATTATGCTGCCACCACCATGCTTCACTGTAGGGATGGTATTGGCCAGGTGGATGAGCGGTGCCTGGTTTCCTCCAAACATGACGCCTGGCATTCACGCCAAAGAGTTCAATCTTTGTCTCATCAGACCAGAGAATTTTGTTTCTCATGGTCTGAGAGTCCTTCAGGTGCCTTTTGGCAAACTCCAGGCGGGCTGCCATGTGCCTTTTACTAAGGAGTGGCTTCCGTCTGGCCACTCTACCATACAGGCCTGATTGGTGGATCGCTGCAGAGATGGTTGTCCTTCTGGAAGGTTCTCCTCTCTCCACAGAGGAACGCTGGAGCTCTGACAGAGTGACCATCGGGTTCTTGGTCACCTCCCTGACTAAGGCCCTTCTCCCCCGATCGCTCAGTTTAGATGGCCGGCCAGCTCTAGGAAGAGTCCTGGTGGTTCCGAACTTCTTACATTTACGGATGATGGAGGCCACTGTGCTCATTGGGACCTTCAAAGCAGCAGAAATTTTTCTGTACCCTTCCCCAGATTTGTGCCTCGAGACAATCCTGTCTCGGAGGTCTACAGACAATTCCTTTGACTTCATGCTTGGTTTGTGCTCTGACATGCACTGTCAACTGTGGGACCTTATATAGACAGGTGTGTGCCTTTCCAAATCATGTCCAATCAACTGAATTTACCACAGGTGGACTCCAATTAAGCTGTAGAAACATCTCAAGGATGATCAGTGGAAACAGGATGCACCTGAGCTCAATTATGAGCTTCATGGCAAAGGCTGTGAATACTTATGTACATGTGATTCTTTATTTTTTTATTTTTAATAAATTTGCAAAAATCTCAAAAAAAACTGGGGTGTTGTGTGTAGAATTTTGAGGGAAAAAATGAATTTAATCAATTTTGGA
>CM056395.1:31496346-31501346 GCA_029718625.1 Synaphobranchus kaupii | reverse complement strand
TTTGTTCTTAACGGTGTTGTACTTACTATCCAGGTCATAAAGGACTTTGTTCTTAACGGTGTTGTACTTACTATCCAGGTCATAAAGGACTTTGTTCTTAGCGGTGTTGTACTTACTATCCAGGTCATAAAGGACTTTGTTCTTAACAGTGTTTTACTTACTATCCAGGTCATAAAGGACTTTGTTCTTAACGGTGTTGTACTTACTATCCAGATCATAAAGGACTTTGTTCTTAACGGTGTTGTACTTACTATCCAGGTCATAAAGGACTTTGTTCTTAACGGTGTTGTACTTACTATCCAGATCATAAAGGACTTTGTTCTTAACGGTGTTGTACTTACTATCCAGATCATAAAGGACTTTGTTCTTAGCGGTGTTGTACTTACTATCCAGATCATAAAGGACTTTGTTCTTAACGGTGTTGTACTTACTATCCAGATCATAAAAGACTTTGTTCTGAGCGGTGTTGTACTTACTATCCAGATCATAAAGGACTTTGTTCTTAGCGGTGTTGTACTTACTCTCCAGATCATAAAGGACTTTGTTCTTAGCGGTGTTGTACTTACTATCCAGATCATAAAGGACTTTGTTCTTAGCGGTGTTGTACTTACTATCCAGATCATAAAGGACTTTGTTCTTAACGGTGTTGTACTTACTATCCAGATCATAAAGGACTTTGTTCTTAACGGTGTTGTACTTACTCTCCAGATCATAAAGGACTTTGTTCTTAACGGTGTTGTACTTACTATCCAGATCATAAAGGACTTTGTTCTTAGCGGTGTTGTACTGAGCAGTGAGGTAGTCGATTTGCTGAAACACAAACAGTCAACAGACATGGGTTGACAGATGTGAGACCTTACCGATAGAGGCATCATTATGTGGCAGTGTAATATAATGGGTAGGGTTAGGGGTTAGGGGTTAGGGGTTAGGGGTTTCATTAGTTTATTCTATGTTGGTTTTTCATGCACTGTGCTATATTTGTGCACTGTGCTATATCCGTATTCCTTTCACACACACTGTGGGCATAATTCATACGTATGAATGGCCAAGCACTTACCGCTGGGGTCTCATTGGCTAACGCCTTGAGGTCTTTAATGTTGGTGTTGACCAGTCTCCTGGTGCCTTTCAGCTGGTTAGTAAGGTTCTGATTGGCAGCATAAGCGCACAACACACCAGCTCTATAAGAGAGAAATGCACACACACACACACACACACACACACACACACACACACACACACACACACACACACACACACACACACACAGCTCAATGGGAAGAACACACACACACACACACACACACACACACACAGCTCAATGAGAAGAAGAACACACACACAGCACAATGAGAAGAAGAACACACACACACACACAGCTCTATAAGAGAGAAACACACACACACACAGTTCTATAAGAGAGAAACACACACACACACAGTTCTATAAGAGAGGAACACAGACACACCCACACACACACACACACACACATACACACACACACACACACAGCTCTATAAGAGAGGAACACACACACACACACACACACACACACACACAACTCAATGAGAAGAACACACACACATACACAGCTCTATAAGAGAGGAACACACACACACAGTTCTATGAGAAGAACACACACACACACACACACACACACACACACACACACAGCTCTATGAGAAGAACACACACACACACACACACACACACACACAGCTCTATGAGAAGAACACACACACACACACACACACACACACACACACACACACAGCTCTATAAGAGAGGAACACACACACACACACACACACACACACACACACACACACACACACACAGCTCTATGAGAAGAACACACACACATGGCTCTATAAGAGAGGAACACACACACACACACACACACACACACACAGTTCTATGACACACACACACACACACACACACACACACACACACACACACACACACACACACACAGTTCTATGACACACACACACACACACACACACACACACACACACACACACACACACACACACACACACACACACACACACACACACACACACACACACACACACACACACACAGCTCTATGAGAGGAACACACACACAGACACATAGCTCTATAAGAGAGGAACACACACACCAGGCTGCTCATAACCTTACAGCACTATGAGCCTGACCAGGCTGCTCATAACCTTACAGCACTATGAGCCTGACCAGGCTGCTCATAACCTTACAGCATTATGAGCCTGACCAGACAGCTCATAACCTTACAGTATTATGAGCCTGACCAGACAGCTCATAACCTTACAGCACTATGAGCTTGACCAGGCTGCTCATAACCTTACCATAACCTTACAGCACTATGAGCCTGACCATGCTGCTCATAACCTTACAGTACTATGAGCCTGATCAGGCTGCTCATAACCTTACAGTACTATGAGCCTGACCAGGCTGCTCATAGCCTTACAGTACTATGAGCCTGACCAGGCTGCTCATAACCTTACAGTACTATGAGCCTGACCAGGCTACTCATAACCTTACAGTACTATGAGTCTGACCAGGCTGCTCATAACCTTACAGTACTATGAGCCTGACCAGGCTGCTCATAGCCTTACAGTACTATGAGTCTGACCAGGCTGCTCATACCCTTACAGCACTATGAGCCTGACCAGGCTGCTCAAAACCTTACAGCATTATGAGCCTGACCAGACAGCTCATAACCTTACAGTACTATGAGCCTGACCAGGCTGCTCATAACCTTGCAGTACTATGAGCCTGACCTGTCTGCTCATAACCTTACAGTACTATGAACCTGACCAGGCTGCTCATAATCTTACAGTACTATGAGCCTGACCAGACCTGACCAGACAGCTCATAACCTTACAGTACTATGAGCCTGACCAGGCTGCTCATAACCTTACAGTACTATGAGCCTGACCAGGCTGCTCATAGCCTTACAGTACTATGAGCCTGACCAGGCTGCTCATAGCCTTACAGTACTATGAGTCTGACCAAGCTGCTCATAACCTTACAGCACTATGAGCCTGACCAGGCTGCTCATAACCTTACAGCACTATGAGCCTGACCAGACTGCTCATAACCTTACAGCATTATGAGCCTGACCAGACAGCTCATAACCTTACAGTACTATGAGCCTGACCAGGCTGCTCATAACCTTACAGTACTATGAGCCTGACCAGGCTGCTCATAACCTTACAGTACTATGAGCCTGACCAGGCTGCTCATAGCCTTACAGTACTATGAGTCTGACCAAGCTGCTCATAACCTTACAGCACTATGAGCCTGACCAGGCTGCTCATAACCTTACAGTACTATGAGCCTGACCAGGCTGCTCATACCCTTACAGTGCTATGAGCCTGACCAGGCTGCTCATAACCTTACAGCATTATGAGCCTGACCAGGCTGCTCATAACCTTACAGCATTATGAGCCTGACCAGACACCTCACAACCTTACAGTACTATGAGCCTGACCAGGCTGCTCATAACCTTACAGCATTATGAGCCTGACCAGACACCTCATAACCTTACAGTACTATGAGCCTGACCAGGCTGCTCATAACCTTACAGTACTATGAGCCTGACCAGTCTGCTCATAACCTTACAGTACTATGAACCTGACCAGGCTGCTCATAATCTTACAGTACTATGAGCCTGACCAGACCTGACCAGACCTGACCAGACAGCTCATAACCTTACAGTACTATGAGCCTGACCAGGCTGCTCATAACCTTACAGTACTATGAGCCTGACCAGACTGCTCGTAACCTTACAGTACTATGAGCCTGACTAAGCTGTTCATAACCTTACTGTACTATGAGCCTGACAAGTCTGCTCATAACCTTACAGTACTATGAACCTGACCAGGCTGCTCATAATCTTACAGCACTATGAGACTGACCAGGCTGCTTATAACCTCACAGCACTATGAGCCTGACCAAACCTGACCAGGCTGCTCATAACAGACGGGGCTAATGGGCGTAGGATATCACCCAGCGTCTGAGGAAGTGATTTACTAACAAACTAGTTCCTACTGCAGTTCGGGCTCCAGCTCGCAGTGGGAATTCAATAAAGTTATGTAGTAACTGCTCCAAACCAGTGGGTGGCAGTACAAGCACACATGAGAACTGTGTCACTTTCCACCATCTGTAAAAGCTGTCTTCAGGATTACAAGGTCAACTGAATTCCACAAACAGTTTTTTTATACTTAAAATACTTTTTCCTTATACATGCGTGTGTGTGTGTGTGTGTGTGTGTGTGTGTGTGTGTGTGTGTGTGTGTGTGTGTGTTTTTAATGTGCACACTGGCATGCATACTATAATAAAGAAATAATAATACATTTATTTATAAAGTGCTTTTCATTGTAAGAACAATCCCAAAGTGCGATTTTACTCAAAGTGCGAGTTCACTCAAAATAAAAATAACAATAATACACTGAAGGTATGCACCAGTTTCAGATGTGTCCTGAATAATCATTTCTCATATGACAGACAAGTAAAATAATAGAAACTTCAGAAATTTCAAGCAAAATATTCAAAATGAAAGAATTTATCAGTTTATCAGGTTGAAGTATAATAAAATAATATACCAGTCAAACAGGCTGAAATTTAAGAAAGGCTTTTAACTCATTGGAACACTAAGCCTCAGCAGTGCCTAGCCAATATGGCTGCTGACATTCAATATTTTTAGATTGATCCTGTCAATGTGCAAACATATAATAAAACACAATATTTACCTATTGAATAGAATTATTTGTTAATGAGGATAGATGGCACTAGATAGCACACCTTCTGGTTCAGTTCACTATTTGAACAACATGAAAAAATATTAATGGTAATATAAAATATTTTTTTCCAGTGCATTTCAGTTTGGTTAACAGGACTATTGGTGACGTGTCAGTGTAAATTGGTAAAATCGTTAATTTTTTTCCGGCTCAAACCGGGATTCTTGAGTTCTTTATTTCATTAGTTGCTGT
>CM056395.1:31373846-31491346 GCA_029718625.1 Synaphobranchus kaupii | reverse complement strand
ACCTTCTGATATTCAGTCTGTAGCGCTCCCATGTTCTGTTGGGCCATTTTGACGATGAGATCTGAAATGACAGCAATGGGGAGAACAAACAGAGCCGTTTGTTATGATACTATGAACAGCTTTATCATGAAGTAAATTAATATTTCACACTGCTTTGGTATTGCCTGCAGAAGAGCATTCAACTCGGAATAAATACTGTAGCTCAAAACAACTCTACTCATCAACAGCAACCTTCAAACCTAATATTTCTGTACTGCAGTTTGTCTTGATAAATATATATCTGTTTATATATAAAATATATCTGTTGTAAATTGTATCTTTGTAAATCTGAACTGGGCTATTAGTTATAAAAAAGCAACAAAGCCACATGTACGTAAGTGTCAGTACATCAGTATCAGTATGTCAGTACTGTAGTATCTGTGTGTCAGTATCAGTATGTCAGTACTGTAGTATCTGTGTGTCAGTATCAGTGTGTCAGTATCAGTATGTGAGTATCAGTATGGCAGTACTGTAGTATCTGTGTGTCAGTATCAGTATGTCAGTACTGTAGTATCTGTGTGTCAGTATCAGTGTGTCAGTATCAGTATGTGAGTATCAGTATGTCAGTACTGTAGTATCTGTGTGTCAGTATCAGTATGTCAGTACTGTAGTATCTGTGTGTCAGTATCAGTATGTCAGTACTGTAGTATATGTGTGTCAGTATCAGTATGTCAGTACTGTAGTATCTGTGTGTCAGTATCAGTATGTCAGTACTGTAGTATCTGTGTGTCAGTATCAGTATGTCAGAACTGTAGTATCTGTGTGTCAGTATCAGTATGTGAGTATCAGTATGGCAGTACTGTAGTATCTGTGTGTCAGTATCAGTATGTCAGTACTGTAGTAGCTGTGTGTCAGTATCAGTATGTCAGTACTGTAGTATCTGTGTGTCAGTATCAGTATGTCAGTACTGTAGTATCTGTGTGTCAGTATCAGTATGTCAGTCCTGTACTATCAGTGTGTCAGTACTATCCAGAATCCCCGGTCGTACATCGCCGGCTCCCGCTTTTGCTAGCTACAGGCCGCTCTGCTAGCGAAAATGGCTATCACTCGGTCTGCTCTTGTAACGTATTATGGACGTAGCTACTGGCCAAAGAAGTAGCTACCAGCTGCTCTGCTAGTGAAAATGGCTATCACTTTGTCTCATTACGGAAGTGAAACTAAGAGTATCACCAAGGGCGAGAATCACTATCAGTCTGGCCATGTCGAAAGTGTCAGCTTTATGGCTTTCACTTCAGCAGTGTGAGCAAGTGATCAGACCGGATGTTGTAGTCATTTTTAGTTGTTTTTTTGAAAACGTGTTTGTTGTTTATTTGTTGAACCTAATTTCAAATGACCAATTTTATAAATTGTTTAAAAATGTGACAACCCCTCTCTTGGGTGTTTCAAACAACTAGCTGCCTGAATATAGAAAAAAAAAAATGTTCAGTCCATTGACTCCCATTATATTTTTTCCGAAAAGTGGCACCAGACGTTCGTCCAAAGTGGGCGGGACTACGGAGCTCAATACTGGCGCCTGGTTGCTGTGACAGGCTGTTCTTTTGAGCCTGTGATGCTATTTCAGGCTAGCTCACTGTCTCACCAGCATATGGGCTAATCGTCTTAAAGTGCTCCTTCCTTTTATCAGTAAACTAGCTCCTCTGTGTGACCCTGTCCCCAGCATGGGGTGTAGTTAAAACCTTAAACCCCCTGGTGCCCTGACTGGGGGAAAGGGACACCCCCCAGACAGGACATCCCCTAAATGAATTACAGAGCCACTGAAAGTGTGAAAATTTTTGCTTAAATTGAACCGAGTCATCAGCTTGTCACACTGTAATCTGCTGATGGGTCTGTTGTGTTTTTCAGACATTTCTCTGAAAAACAAAAAATAGTTAGCAGGAAAGTCTAAATGACGTTTCAGATAAGATGCACAGCCTGCCTTGAGCCAAATAAAAACCATTGAACTAAGTAACCAAAATTAAAAAGCTCATTGTCTACCGGAAGCCAAAATTAAAAAGCTAATTTTCTGAGAGGACTTTTGTGGCCACCAGAGAAACAATGACATGCATTGCATGCTGGGTAAAAGCACCTAATCCTGTAATCTGCACAAGAGGGAGAGCCGTGATGGACTTTCACACAAATCAGGAATTTGTAACCCAACAATGGATGGAACTGGACACCTGAAGAGCTTCAGACTCTCCTCTGAGTCTTCTCTGAGTCTCTGGTATCCAGGAAACATATTATGAATAAGCTACTGAATAAATGAAGGTCAATTCTGTCTTCATAAGCGTTCCCATTTTATTGTTTATAGGGCTCCACTGTCTCCTGCTGTACAGAACAGCCATGCAGACGTCAGAGTTGCACTCACTGTAAACTGAGCGGTTTTTTGTTGAAGCGTCTTTAACAGGGACTATACAATTTCTCTGCTCTATTTAAAAAGCAGGTATAAGTGTAATTTTAGCCTGGTCTGATGGTGATAACATTGAGACATGCTCATGAATGGTCCTCTGTTCTACCAGCTGCTTACACAACTCTACAATAACAGGAGCAACTCCTCCCCAAAGTAAAATAGGTTCTACATTTCAGAACTTATTTATAATAACTGACAATAATGAGAATAACCAGTGAATTATGTTTGAGAGCCGGACAGAGTCGTGGGTCAGAAAGCAGAGCCTAAGGGACATACTGGGGGGTGTGGGGGGTGGGGAGGTTGGGTGCAGCCCAAGCAGAGTGGGAGGGGGGGGCATAATTGGCCGCAGTGTCAGTTAGGGGCGGGGTGCCACCGCTCTGCCTGTCTACGCCAGCTGCTTCACTATATCACTGCTCTTACTGCGCAGCTCAGCTGGGGGACTGCAGAGTGACTGCGCAGCTCAGCTGGGGGGCTGCAGAGTGACTGCGCAGCTCAGCTGGAGGGCTGCAGAGTGACTGCGCAGCTCAGCTGGAGGGCTGCAGAGTGACTGCGCAGCTCAGCTGGGGGGCTGCAGAGTGACTGCGCAGCTCAGCTGGGGGGCTGCAGAGTGACTGCGCAGCTCAGCTGGGGGGCTGAAGAGTGACTGCGCAGCTCAGCTGGGGGACTGCAGAGTGACTGCGCAGCTCAGCTGGGGGACTGCAGAGTGACTGCGCAGCTCAGCTGGGGGGCTGCAGAGTGACTGTGCAGCTCAGCTGGGGGACTGCAGAGTCCCTCGTCTCTCTTTTTTTAACAAACCTCAGTGTCGAGGCATTTGCAATGATAATTTGATTAATGTTAGAATCAATCATTTTGCCACTTTAACTGCCAATAATGGGGAATTGTCCTCTTTGGATATACCCAATCACTTTAAAGCTCATAATGGAATCGGTCTCTTCCATCTCAATGTAAGAAATCTTATATCAAAGATGGACTCAGTAAAAGTATGGGTGCAGAACGCAAACCCTGATATTATGATTCTGAAACTTGGTTAAAAACTTCTGTTTCGGGTGATGACGTTAATCTAAATGGGTACACCTTGTATCGATGTGATCGATCCAAGAATGGTGGTGGAGTGGCTATATTTGTCAGTGGCTATATATTTGTCAAATACCTTTTCTGTGACTCCCTTAGCTTGTACATCTGTCCCTAAATAATTTGAGCTGTTAGCCCTTAATATTACCTTAGTTCCAAATGTTAGCTTTAATGTGGTAGGGATTTATCATCCCCCATCAGCCCCACCTGAGGCTATACTTGAGATTGCAGACATTCTAACACAAAGGTGGGCAACGAGTGCCGTATCCGTTTCTGGTTTTCATGCCAACTTCTGGCCTTAATTACCTAATTAGCCCCAATATTTACGCCATCTGACATTTTAGCTACAATTCTTAATAAGCGCATGAATGACAGCCAAAGACTTCTTGTGTCCCTATATGAAACATTTTAATGTGATCTAATCCAGTGGTTCCCAAACTCGGTCCTCGGGGACCACTGTGTATGCTGGTTTTCGTTCCAACCACAATTGCAATCCCGGAATTTTAACAAGCTGTCAATTGTTCTTAATTAGGTGTTTGTCATATTTAGAGGGACTATTTACCTTCTTAAGCCACATTATGTTAGCAATAGCTATGCATGTCATGAATAATAAAAGTCCAATATTCTCATTGTTTATTGTGCTATATTGCAAATAATTACAAAAAGAGGGGCAAAAAAAACATTTTTTAACTGATTAAAATTAAAGACTGAGGTGAATCAATATGCTCCTAATTGGTGAAATTGTGGACACAAGGCCACTAAAACGAACCATTTGATAAATAATGAAGAAAAGACAAAGAGAATGATAACGAGCCAAACCTGCATTGTGTTAATACATTTAAGAAACAAATGATGAGGGAACTTAAACACACACATGTTCAACTACCTAATTAGGAGCCAATTGATTCACCCCAGTCTTTAATTTGATCAGTTAAAAAAAAATGTTACCTATTTGCAATATAGCCCAATAAGCACAGTAGGAACACGGGAATTTTATTCTTCATGGCATGCTTAGCTATTTCTGACATGATGTGGCATAAGAGGGTAAATAGGCTAATCCCTCTAAACATGAAAAGCAACTAATTAAGAAAAATTAACAGCTTGTTAGAATTTTGGGATTGCAATTGTGGTTGGAACGAAAACCAGCATACAGAGTGGTCCCCGAGGACCGAGTTTGGGAACCCCTGATCTAATCTACCAGTGTTGGTGTAAATAGCCAATTAGCTAATTTAGGTGGGGTAATTGGTGGGAACAAAAACCTGCATACACACCGGCCCTCCAGGACTGAAATTGCCCCCCCATGTTCTAACACCTATTGCCTCCTCTGAAATTGTTGTGCTGGGTGACTTAAATATAAATTGGTTAGCAACTATATCAGATGATTTAAAGGTGATTTGTACTGAGCTCAACCTGACACAACTAATCTCCAAATCAACTGCATGACCTATATCTATCAGATATGGACGGCATCTTGAATATTCCAGACCCTGTCCTAGCCCTTGACTATTTTTTATCCCAATTCAATTGTCTTGCTGATAAACATGCCCCTTTCAAAAAACTAAGAGTTAAAGCAAGGAATAACGCATGGTTTACTCACGAACTTGCAGAGCTTATTCACTTAAGGGAAAAAGCCTGGAAAATAGCCAGACAAACAGATACGACTGCTAACTGGCTAGTCTTCAGGCAGCTTAGGAACAAATGCTCTGCCATGACCAAAAGAGCTAAATCTGATTATTTTTTAATACTGTCTCTAATAGTGACCCAGCTAAGTTCTGGAAAACAGTTAAACAACTGAAAACAAATAGCTGCGGTCCCTCCCTTCCCAGGCAACTAAACAGTGCTGCTGGGCCTATTAGGCCGCATTTACACTGCAGGTCTTGATGCCCAGTTCCGATTTTTAGCCTATATCCGATTTTTTTGACCGCCTGTTTACATCTACTTTTGAAAGTGACCCATATCCGATACCTGTGTTTACACTTGCTTAACACTTGAAACAACCCGCATGCGTACAAGAGGGTTTGGTTACCGAAACGAAAAAACAAAAGTAAACAACCAGCCGGCACTTTCTCGCGATGGACGCAAACGAGACCGAAATAATAATTCAAGCAATTGCTTTCCGAAGCATCTTTAGAGGTCCGCAAAATATTGGTCAGATTTTAAGGCGGAGAAGAAAGAGGAGAGCCCTTATTGCAGCCTGGGCGTATGCGGCAATGATCGCTGCTACATCGGTTCAGAGGGATGTGTGGATGCGGGAAAGGACTCAAGATTGGTGGGATCGTGTTGTTGGAACCTTTGACCAGGAACAATGGGTCAACAACTTTCGAATGCGGAGAGAAACATTCGACATGTTGTGCGAGCGGTTATACGTCATTAAAATGTAAAAAAGTACAAGATCGTCGCATTTTCAATGACGTGCGAATCACAATGACAGGGAATATCCGATCTGTCCGTTTAGATGGCAGTCGCATTGGCAGATATCCGATTAATATCAGATTTATTTCCACATATGATTGAGGCCTGAAACGGATCTGAGAATATCCGATTCCATGTGCTTTTTTCCCGTTTACACGTTCATAATACATATCCGATCTGTGCCACGTGAGCAAAAAATCAGAATTGGGTCACTTTTACCAGGTAGTGTAAAGGCAGCCTTAGAGAGAAACTAGCAATCTCTAATATATTCTATTATATATATTATATATATATATATATATATATATATATAATATATTCACGTAGATGGGGTTAAATCCCAATTCTTAAAGGTCACTAAAGGAGTCCCCCAAGGATCGATCCTGGGGCCTATCCTCTTTACAATTTATATCAATAGCATTGGCTCCGCTCTTAGAAGTAGCAAAATACACATGTATGCAGATGACACAGTCATATACTCATGTGCTTCGTCAATGGGCAAAGCCATATCAGACCTTCAGGCCGACTTCAATGCTATTCAAAACTCACTTACAAGTCTGGAATTAGTATTAAATGAAAGCAAGACAAAGTTTATGTTTTTTTCAAACAGTCGTGAGCCTCTTTCTACTAACCTTGGCATCTGCTCTCTTAGTGGCTCCACAATTGAGCGTGTGCCTGCTTATAAATACCTTGGTATATGGATAGATGAAAATCTATCATTCAAAACTCATGTTGACTTCCTGATTTAAAAAAAACTCAGACCCAAAATTGGATTCGTATATAGGAATAAATCATGTTTGTCTAATGGGAGAAGGAAGCAGATAGTTCAGGCCACATTGCTACCAGTTCTTGATTATGGTGACACTTTATTCATGCATGCTTCTGCCAGTGCTTTAAAACCTCTTGATTGTATTTATCACAGTGCCCTCCGCTTTATCACAGGTGATAAATTCTGCACACATCACTGTATTCTTTATCAAAGAGTGGGTTGGTCATCCCTCACTACAAGGAGAGAGCAGCACTCTGTAAACCTGTTTATCTATAAAGCTATCCTACAGAAGCTACCTCCTTATCTTACCTTTAAAACGTCCAATTATCCCATCAGATCACAAAATTGCATAGTTTTAAATACCCTTCAGGTAACCACTGAATTTGGTAAAACAGCTTTTAGATACTTTGCCCCTTGGTCCTGGAACAGGCATCAAGACATCCTTAAACTTGAATTTCTCATTCCTATGGGTATCTTTAAGTCCCTAATCTTGGACCTAGGCATATTTGTTGATGTTTGTAAATGTTAAATGTCCTTGTTTTGTATTTTATTATATATGTTTTGGCACATCTGCAAATGAGCCCTTGGTCTCAGTGTGTCTCCCTGTTGAAATAAAGGAAATAAAAAAATAAGATGATTCAGAAGCAGAAACTGAAGCCATGCTTATGGAGTGTTTGATTAAATATGTATCCAATTCCATTCAGTTATGTAATGCCTGGCATTCATTATTCAAAATATAAGAAGCCCCAATCTTTCTACCTTCTTTAATCTTCTCCTAATGAACTCTAACCATGGTCAGCTGACAACGAGGAGAGATTGGAGCCATCTTCAATGATAGCTCCCCTTGCTATATTACAATGTTTTATTGACTTTGAATCATTTAACAGTTGTGTCATGTTATTAGTCCTTAAGAGATTTGAACATGCATATTTTACATCTTGCTGTAAAACAAACAAACACAAAGCAACATATGGCCCTGGAGATTACAGGATTACCTAATTAAGCAGGTGACTCAGAAAGCCACTCCTAATCGCAAGATTTTCTAATTGATTACGAACACCGAAAATGGTAAGGATTTAAAACCCAATCCTATTGGATCCAATCCTTCTATCATGACCTCAGCTCCTGAATGAGGAATAAACTGCCACCACAGGAAAGGCCTGGACTCAGAATGCTTTATACTGGGTCAGAACCAATACACAGCACATCAGAATACACAGCACATTAGAATACACAGCACATTAGAAGCAGTTGCTTTATACTCCTGGATCATACTAGTTCACTAGTAGTTAAAAATGGGACATCTGACTGACCCTTAGCTTTTCCTTTGTAAGAAAATGTGTAGACCTAGAACTTTCTGTGGAATATCAGGTTTTTAAAAAAAAGTAAGTTATAATAACCAATTTGTTTCTGCAATTTAGCAAAAGGAAGTCCTATGGAGATATATTTCATCTGGTTTATTTGCATTAAATGGGTGGCACTTACAGATTTGTTGTGATTAATTACTTATCAGGTAACAAATTAACCAGTTAATCAAGGAAACCAATGAGTTCCTTTCAGCGCACTTGCAGGAAAAGTTGAGCGGTCATGTTAGACCTGTGTTTAATGACACAAACCGACGAACAGGGATGGCGTACCGCGCGCACATGTTTTAACTGTGGAAGACACTGATATGACAGAAGAGGTACTCACCTTTGGGGAAGGGGTTGGGCTGCACCACGTACAGGAAAGCGTGCACCATGTGAAAGAGAATCCCAATCGCTCCCGGCTCATAGTACGCCAGTGTCTCGTAAACTCCAGAAGGAACAAAACCAAAATCCAAAGTTCCTGGCTGGGACTGTTCGGCAGGTTTCTGAGGCTCACTGGAGGTCACCCCCCAACAGCAGGCAAAAAAGAGTACCCCCACTTTCCCCAACATGGCAAGACCACAGTACCTCAACACAAAACACCAATAATAAAAGGAAATAAACTAAGGGAAGAGGGATTATTGAGGGGGTTAAAAAAAACTTGCTTTATTCCGTGTTGTAGCTCTTTCGGTCTTCAGAGGCAAAAAACCTGAGAACGATCAATAAAAAAAAATGTAATAATTACACCGATCCTGGTGAGAACAACTTTGTGATTAGGTTCTGCTCTCCGCTGCTGGGTTCGGGGTGAACATCTCGCTGAGGTTAGCTGTTTGTCAGCTTCAGATACAGGTGTAGCCTACTGCTCTCTGCTGCCAGAGCCCTCACTGATCGCTGAGTGAGTGTGAGCCTCAGAGCGAGAGAGAGAGAGACGCTGTGGTGAGAACACTGTCGTTGCTCAATCTCTGGCAGAGAAAGAGAACCGCCTGAAGAAGAGAGATCACTTACTCAAATAGAGATAGATATAATTTCATACACTCACTCAAATAGAGATAGATATGCAGTTGAAGTCGGAGGTTTACATACACTTAGGTTGAAGTCATTAAAATTCATTTTTAACCACTCCACAGATTTCATGTTAGCAAACTATAGTGTTGGCAAGTCCGTTAGGACACCTACTTTGGGCATGACACAAGTAATTTTTCCAACAATTGTTTACAGATTATTTCACTTTTAATTCACTATATCACAATTCCAGTGGGTCAGAAGTTTACATACACAAAGTTGCCTGTGCCTTTAAATTTTTAATATTTGGTCGCATATCCTTTGCAAGCCATGATTTGCCATGAGATGCTGTCTGTCAAAAGACTCTTGATATCTTATATTCTGGTACTCTTACAAGCGATAATATAACATCTCTGCATTTGAATGGATCTCTATGGGAATTGGGGGGTGGGACTAGATTTAGCTGTAAATTACACTGGAACAGTATGGAAACACATTGTTGGCTAAATGGCTCTAAGTCATCAAGGGTCTGACATATCAAACAAGCCTTAAATCATCACTCTGCAGCAGCACCCTGTTCCTGTGGTGACCCTTGACCCATACCCCAGGAAGACTCCATGCAGTCCAAAAACAGTAACAGTACATCCATGATTACACAGCCTCACACCACCCCCTCTCATAGCCTCAATCCCAAACACAGCCTCCACACCACCCTCTCATAGCCTCAATCCCAAACACAGCCTCGACACCACCCCCTCTCATAGCCTCAACCCCAAACACTGCCTCACACCACCCCCTCATAGCCTCAATCCCAAACACAGCCTCACACCACCCTCTCATAGCCTCAACCCCAAACACAGCCTCACACCACCCCCTCTCATAGCCTCAATCCCAAACACAGCCACACACCACCTCCTCATAGCCTCAATCCCAAACACAGCCTCACACCACCCTCTCATAGCCTCAATCCCAAACACAGCCTCACACCATCCCCTCTCATAGCCTCAATCCCAAACACAGCCTCACACCATCCCCTCATAGCCTCAATCCCAAACACAGCCTCACACCACCCCCTCATAGCCTCAACCCCAAACACAGCCTCACACCATCCCCTCATAGCCTCAATCCCAAACACAGCCTCACACCACCCCCTCATAGCCTCAACCCCAAACACAGCCTCACACCATCCCCACATAGCCTCAATCCCAAACACAGCCTCACACCATCCCCCTCATAGCCTCAATCCCAAACACAGCCGCACACCATCCCCTCATAGCCTCAATCCCAAACACAGCCTCACACCACCCCCTCATAGCCTCAACCCCAAACACAGCCTCACACCATCCCCTCATAGCCTCAATCCCAAACACAGCCACACACCACCTCCTCATAGCCTCAATCCCAAACACAGCCTCACACCACCCTCTCATAGCCTCAATCCCAAACACAGCCTCACACCATCCCCTCTCATAGCCTCAATCCCAAACACAGCCTCACACCATCCCCTCATAGCCTCAATCCCAAACACAGCCTCACACCACCCCCTCATAGCCTCAACCCCAAACACAGCCTCACACCATCCCCTCATAGCCTCAATCCCAAACACAGCCTCACACCACCCCCTCATAGCCTCAACCCCAAACACAGCCTCACACCATCCCCACATAGCCTCAATCCCAAACACAGCCTCACACCATCCCCCTCATAGCCTCAATCCCAAACACAGCCGCACACCATCCCCTCATAGCCTCAATCCCAAACACAGCCTCACACCACCCCCTCATAGCCTCAACCCCAAACACAGCCTCACACCATCCCCTCATAGCCTCAATCCCAAATACAGCCTCACACCATCCCCTCTCATAGCCGCAATCCCAAACACAGCCTCACACCATCCCCTCACATAGCCTCAATCCCAAACACAGCCTCACACCATCCCCTCACATAGCCTCAATCCCAAACACAGCCACACACCATCCCCCTCTCATAGCCTCAATCCCAAACACAGCCACACACCATCCCCTCATAGCCTCAATCCCAAACACAGCCACACACCACCCCCCCTCATAGCCTCAATCCCAAACACAGCCACACACCATCCCCTCATAGCCTCAATCCCAAACACAGCCACACACCATCCCCTCACATAGCCTCAATCCCAAATACAGCCTCACACCATCCCCTCTCATAGCCTCAATCCCAAACACAGCCACACACCATCCCCCTCTCATAGCCTCAATCCCAAACACAGCCACACACCATCCCCTCATAGCCTCAATCCCAAACACAGCCACACCATCCCCTCATAGCCTCAATCCCAAACACAGCCACACACCACCCCCCCTCATAGCCACAATCCCAAACACAGCCACACACCATCCCCTCATAGCCTCAATCCCAAACACAGCCACACACCATCCCCTCATAGCCTCAATCCCAAACACAGCCACACACCATCCCCTCATAGCCTCAATCTCAAACACAGCCACACACCATCCCCATAGCCTCAATCCCAAACACAGCCACACACCACCCCCTCATAGCCTCAATCCCAAACACAGCCTCACACCATCCCCTCTCATAGCCTCAATCCCAAACACAGCCTGACACCATCCCCTCATAGCCTCAATCCCAAACACAGCCACACACCACCCCCTCATAGCCTCAATCCCAAACACAGCCTCACACCACCCCCTCTCATAGCCTCAATCCCAAACGCAGCCTCACACCACCCCCTATCATAGCCTCAATCCCAAACACAGCCACACACCATCCCCTCATAGCCTCAATCCCAAACACAGCCTCCACACCACCCTCTCATAGCCTCAATTCCAAACACAGCCTCACACCATCCCCTCTCATAGCCTCAATCCCAAACACAGCCTCACACCACCCCCTCATAGCCTCAATCCCAAACACAGCCACAAACCACCCCCCCTCATAGCCTCAATCCCAAACACAGCCACACACCACCCCCTCATAGCCTCAACCCCAAACACAGCCTCACACCACCCCCTCATAGCCTCAATCCCAAACACAGCCTCACACCATCCCCACATAGCCTCAATCCCAAACACAGCCTCACACCATCCCCCCCTCATAGCCTCAATCCCAAACACAGCCGCACACCATCCCCTCATAGCCTCAATCCCAAACACAGCCTCACACCACCCCCTCATAGCCTCAATCCCAAACACAGCCTCACGCCATCCCCCCTCATAGCCTCAATCCCAAACACAGCCGCACACCATCCCCTCATAGCCTCAATCCCAAACACAGCCTCACACCACCCCTTCATAGCCTCAATCCCAAACACAGCCTCACACCATCCCCCCTCATAGCCTCAATCCCAAACACAGCCACACCATCCCCACATAGCCTCAATCCCAAACACAGCCTCACACCATCCCCCCCTCATAGCCTCAATCCCAAACACAGCCGCACACCATCCCCTCATAGCCTCAATCCCAAACACAGCCTCACACCACCCCCTCATAGCCTCAATCCCAAACACAGCCTCACGCCATCCCCCCTCATAGCCTCAATCCCAAACACAGCCGCACACCATCCCCTCATAGCCTCAATCCCAAACACAGCCTCACACCACCCCTTCATAGCCTCAATCCCAAACACAGCCTCACACCATCCCCCCTCATAGCCTCAATCCCAAACACAGCCACACCATCCCCCCTCATAGCCTCAATCCCAAACGCAGCCACACACCATACCCCCTCACAGCCTCAATCCCAAACACAGCCTCACACCAGCCCCTCACATAGCCTCAATCCCAAACACAGCCTCACACCATCCCCCCTCATAGCCTCAATCCCAAATACAGCCTCACACCATCCCCTCTCATAGCCTCAATCCCAAACACAGCCACACACCATCCCCCTCTTATAGCCTCAATCCCAAACACAGCCTCACACCATCCCCTCACATAGACTCAATCCCAAACACAGCCTCACACCATCCCCTCACATAGCCTCAATCCCAAACACAGCCTCACACCATCCCCTCTCATAGCCTCAATCCCAAACACAGCCTCCACACCACCCCCTCATAGCCTCAATCCCAAACACAGCCTCCACACCACCCCCCCTCATAGCCTCAATCCCAAACACAGCCACACACCATCCCCTCATAGCCTCAATCCCAAACACAGCCACACACCATCCCCTCACATAGCCTCAATCCCAAATACAGCCTCACACCATCCCCTCTCATAGCCTCAATCCCAAACACAGCCACACACCATCCCCCTCTCATAGCCTCAATCCCAAACACATCCTCACACCATCCCCATAGCCTCAATCCCAAACACAGCCACACACCATCCCCTCATAGCCTCAATCCCAAACACAGCCACACCATCCCCTCATAGCCTCAATCCCAAACACAGCCACACACCACCCCCCCTCATAGCCACAATCCCAAACACAGCCACACACCATCCCCTCATAGCCTCAATCCCAAACACAGCCACACACCATCCCCTCATAGCCTCAATCCCAAACACAGCCACACACCATCCCCTCATAGCCTCAATCTCAAACACAGCCACACACCATTCCCATAGCCTCAATCCCAAACACAGCCACACACCACCCCCTCATAGCCTCAATCCCAAACACAGCCTCACACCATCCCCTCTCATAGCCTCAATCCCAAACACAGCCTGACACCATCCCCTCATAGCCTCAATCCCAAACACAGCCACACACCACCCCCTCATAGCCTCAATCCCAAACACAGCCTCACACCACCCCCTCTCATAGCCTCAATCCCAAACGCAGCCTCACACCATCCCCTCTCATAGCCTCAATCCCAAACACAGCCTCCACACCACCCTCTCATAGCCTCAATTCCAAACACAGCCTCACACCACCCCTTCATAGCCTCAATCCCAAACACAGCCTCACACCATCCCCCCTCATAGCCTCAATCCCAAACACAGCCACACCATCCCCCCTCATAGCCTCAATCCCAAACGCAGCCACACACCATACCCCCTCACAGCCTCAATCCCAAACACAGCCTCACACCATCCCCTCACATAGCCTCAATCCCAAACACAGCCTCACACCATCCCCCCTCATAGCCTCAATCCCAAATACAGCCTCACACCATCCCCTCTCATAGCCTCAATCCCAAACACAGCCACACACCACCCCCTCATAGCCTCAATCCCAAACACAGCCTCACACCACCCCCTATCATAGCCTCAATCCCAAACACAGCCACACACCATCCCCTCATAGCCTCAATCCCAAACACAGCCTCCACACCACCCTCTCATAGCCTCAATTCCAAACACAGCCTCACACCATCCCCTCTCATAGCCTCAATCCCAAACACAGCCTCACACCACCCCCTCATAGCCTCAATCCCAAACACAGCCACAAACCACCCCCCCTCATAGCCTCAATCCCAAACACAGCCACACACCACCCCCTCATAGCCTCAACCCCAAACACAGCCTCACACCACCCCCTCATAGCCTCAATCCCAAACACAGCCTCACACCATCCCCACATAGCCTCAATCCCAAACACAGCCTCACACCATCCCCCCTCATAGCCTCAATCCCAAACACAGCCGCACACCATCCCCTCATAGCCTCAATCCCAAACACAGCCTCACACCACCCCCTCATAGCCTCAATCCCAAACACAGCCGCACACCATCCCCTCATAGCCTCAATCCCAAACACAGCCTCACACCACCCCTTCATAGCCTCAATCCCAAACACAGCCTCACACCATCCCCCCTCATAGCCTCAATCCCAAACACAGCCACACCATCCCCCCTCATAGCCTCAATCCCAAACGCAGCCACACACCATACCCCCTCACAGCCTCAATCCCAAACACAGCCTCACACCATCCCCTCACATAGCCTCAATCCCAAACACAGCCTCACACCATCCCCCCTCATAGCCTCAATCCCAAATACAGCCTCACACCATCCCCTCTCATAGCCTCAATCCCAAACACAGCCACACACCATCCCCCTCTTATAGCCTCAATCCCAAACACAGCCTCACACCATCCCCTCACATAGACTCAATCCCAAACACAGCCTCACACCATCCCCTCACATAGCCTCAATCCCAAACACAGCCTCACACCATCCCCTCACATAGCCTCAATCCCAAATACAGCCTCACACCATCCCCTCTCATAGCCTCAATCCCAAACACAGCCTCACACCATCACCTCACATAGCCTCAATCCCAAACACAGCCTCACACCATCCCCTCACATAGCCTCAATCCCAAACACAGCCTCACACCACCCCTTCATAGCCTCAATCCCAAACACAGCCTCACACCATCCCCCCTCATAGCCTCAATCCCAAACACAGCCACACCATCCCCCCTCATAGCCTCAATCCCAAACGCAGCCACACACCATACCCCCTCACAGCCTCAATCCCAAACACAGCCTCACACCATCCCCACATAGCCTCAATCCCAAACACAGCCTCACACCATCCCCCCCTCATAGCCTCAATCCCAAACACAGCCGCACACCATCCCCTCATAGCCTCAATCCCAAACACAGCCTCACACCATCCCCACATAGCCTCAATCCCAAACACAGCCTCACACCATCCCCCCCTCATAGCCTCAATCCCAAACACAGCCGCACACCATCCCCTCATAGCCTCAATCCCAAACACAGCCTCACACCACCCCCTCATAGCCTCAATCCCAAACACAGCCTCACGCCATCCCCCCTCATAGCCTCAATCCCAAACACAGCCGCACACCATCCCCTCATAGCCTCAATCCCAAACACAGCCTCACACCACCCCTTCATAGCCTCAATCCCAAACACAGCCTCACACCATCCCCCCTCATAGCCTCAATCCCAAACACAGCCACACCATCCCCACATAGCCTCAATCCCAAACACAGCCTCACACCATCCCCCCCTCATAGCCTCAATCCCAAACACAGCCGCACACCATCCCCTCATAGCCTCAATCCCAAACACAGCCTCACACCACCCCCTCATAGCCTCAATCCCAAACACAGCCTCACGCCATCCCCCCTCATAGCCTCAATCCCAAACACAGCCGCACACCATCCCCTCATAGCCTCAATCCCAAACACAGCCTCACACCACCCCTTCATAGCCTCAATCCCAAACACAGCCTCACACCATCCCCCCTCATAGCCTCAATCCCAAACACAGCCACACCATCCCCCCTCATAGCCTCAATCCCAAACGCAGCCACACACCATACCCCCTCACAGCCTCAATCCCAAACACAGCCTCACACCAGCCCCTCACATAGCCTCAATCCCAAACACAGCCTCACACCATCCCCCCTCATAGCCTCAATCCCAAATACAGCCTCACACCATCCCCTCTCATAGCCTCAATCCCAAACACAGCCACACACCATCCCCCTCTTATAGCCTCAATCCCAAACACAGCCTCACACCATCCCCTCACATAGACTCAATCCCAAACACAGCCTCACACCATCCCCTCACATAGCCTCAATCCCAAACACAGCCTCACACCATCCCCTCTCATAGCCTCAATCCCAAACACAGCCTCCACACCACCCCCTCATAGCCTCAATCCCAAACACAGCCTCCACACCACCCCCCCTCATAGCCTCAATCCCAAACACAGCCACACACCATCCCCTCATAGCCTCAATCCCAAACACAGCCACACACCATCCCCTCACATAGCCTCAATCCCAAATACAGCCTCACACCATCCCCTCTCATAGCCTCAATCCCAAACACAGCCACACACCATCCCCCTCTCATAGCCTCAATCCCAAACACATCCTCACACCATCCCCATAGCCTCAATCCCAAACACAGCCACACACCATCCCCTCATAGCCTCAATCCCAAACACAGCCACACCATCCCCTCATAGCCTCAATCCCAAACACAGCCACACACCACCCCCCCTCATAGCCACAATCCCAAACACAGCCACACACCATCCCCTCATAGCCTCAATCCCAAACACAGCCACACACCATCCCCTCATAGCCTCAATCCCAAACACAGCCACACACCATCCCCTCATAGCCTCAATCTCAAACACAGCCACACACCATCCCCATAGCCTCAATCCCAAACACAGCCACACACCACCCCCTCATAGCCTCAATCCCAAACACAGCCTCACACCATCCCCTCTCATAGCCTCAATCCCAAACACAGCCTGACACCATCCCCTCATAGCCTCAATCCCAAACACAGCCACACACCACCCCCTCATAGCCTCAATCCCAAACACAGCCTCACACCACCCCCTCTCATAGCCTCAATCCCAAACGCAGCCTCACACCACCCCCTATCATAGCCTCAATCCCAAACACAGCCACACACCATCCCCTCATAGCCTCAATCCCAAACACAGCCTCCACACCACCCTCTCATAGCCTCAATTCCAAACACAGCCTCACACCACCCCTTCATAGCCTCAATCCCAAACACAGCCTCACACCATCCCCCCTCATAGCCTCAATCCCAAACACAGCCACACCATCCCCCCTCATAGCCTCAATCCCAAACGCAGCCACACACCATACCCCCTCACAGCCTCAATCCCAAACACAGCCTCACACCACCCCCTCATAGCCTCAATCCCAAACACAGCCACACAATATCCCCTCATAGCCTCAATCCCAAACACAGCCTCCACACCACCCTCTCATAGCCTCAATTCCAAACACAGCCTCACACCATCCCCTCTCATAGCCTCAATCCCAAACACAGCCTCACACCACCCCCTCATAGCCTCAATCCCAAACACAGCCACAAACCACCCCCCCTCATAGCCTCAATCCCAAACACAGCCACACACCACCCCCTCATAGCCTCAACCCCAAACACAGCCTCACACCACCCCCTCATAGCCTCAATCCCAAACACAGCCTCACACCATCCCCACATAGCCTCAATCCCAAACACAGCCTCACACCATCCCCCCTCATAGCCTCAATCCCAAACACAGCCGCACACCATCCCCTCATAGCCTCAATCCCAAACACAGCCTCACACCACCCCCTCATAGCCTCAATCCCAAACACAGCCGCACACCATCCCCTCATAGCCTCAATCCCAAACACAGCCTCACACCACCCCTTCATAGCCTCAATCCCAAACACAGCCTCACACCATCCCCTCACATAGCCTCAATCCCAAACACAGCCTCACACCATCCCCTCACATAGCCTCAATCCCAAATACAGCCTCACACCATCCCCTCTCATAGCCTCAATCCCAAACACAGCCTCACACCATCCCCTCACATAGCCTCAATCCCAAATACAGCCTCACACCATCCCCTCTCATAGCCTCAATCCCAAACACAGCCTCACACCATCCCCTCACATAGCCTCAATCCCAAACACAGCCTCACACCATCCCCCCTCATAGCCTCAATCCCAAACACAGCCACACACCATCCCCTCATAGCCTCAATCCCAAACACAGCCACACACAATCCCCTCATAGCCTCAATCCCAAACACAGCCACACACCATCCCCTCTCATAGCCTCAATCCCAAACACAGCCTCACACCATCCCCTCATAGCCTCAATCCCAAACACAGCCACACACCACCCCCCCCTCATAGCCTCAATCCCAAACACAGCCACACACCATCCCCTCTCATAGCCTCAATCCCAAACACAGCCTCACACCATCCCGTCTCATAGCCTCAATCTCAAACACAGCCACATACCACCCCCTCATAGCCTCAATCCCAAACACAGCCTCCACACCACCCTGTCATAGCCTCAATCCCAAACACAGCCTCCACACCACCCTCTCATAGCCTCAATCCCAAACACAGCCTCACACCATCCCCTCTCATAGCCTCAATCCCAAACACAGCCTCACACCATCCCCTCTCATAGCCTCAATCCCAAACACAGCCTCACACCACCACCCCTCATAGCCTCAATCCCAAACACAGCCTCACACCACCCCCTCATAGCCTCAATCCCAAACACAGCCTCATACCACCCCCTCATAGCCTCAATCCCAAACACAGCCACACACCATCCCCTCATAGCCTCAATCCCAAACACAGCCACACACCATCCCCTCATAGCTTCAATCCCAAACACAGCCTCACACCATCCCCTCTCATAGCCTCAATCCCAAACACAGCCTCACACCATCCCCTCTCATAGCCTCAATCCCAAACGCAGCCCTCTGGACTTGTGGAGTGTGGATTTGCAGACTTTCCGGGCGTGATTCCGGGCGCATAAGTCTGCATTAATGCAGATGGCGGACTCGTAAAAGCGGAGAGTAGAGGGTTTGAGTCCATGAGTCCAGAGAACGGGAATGAACCTGTACAAACGCAGAAACATACACTTCCAGCTGCCAGATACAACTTTATCTGCACAAAATGGGTTTCGACAGAAAATATGCAACCACAAACATCACAAAAAACTTTTATTTATCACCCCCGTTTGCTGTGCTTCCTACTGAAGAACAGATGTTTTGAAACATGAGAAATTCAAATTTCTGAAACCATAATTATTTGATATTGCTTACAACACATGGCAAATATAATTCTGAGGTGTTCAAAACTGTTCCATGCAAAAAAAATGGTAAAATACTACAAGCTCTCAAAACAGCAGCTTCTCAACTATCTCCTGATTAATGCACAATAAAGCAAGTGTTTCTGTAAATTAAAATGAAATTAATGCTGGTATGTAAATCTCAATCTTCTGATGACTGGTCAATGATAGACGCAAATATGTTGAGCTTTTTTGAGCCACGCCCATACATTGCCTGATTGGCAGCTAACACAGACATGTTTATATACATGCATCTGTAATCTCCCCTGTAGATTTTACACACAAGGGTCATTTTACCCTCCACTTATGTTTGGGGTCAATTTGTATCAATTTAGTCAATTTAGTCAATTTAGTATTTGACTTTTAAAAACCAGTAAACCTTTTTTTTTTTTTTCTCCATCGTGACTCTATATGACTTTTCCTAATTTGTTGGGATTAAACAGTAAACATGCAATAAACACAATGCTGTGTTCAGAAGCCCTGTATGTGGGGTCATTTTTACCCCTGATTGTAGCTGTATAAAACATAAAATATACAACTTTCTTAGTTTTTATCTCAGATGTTTTTGTGGGTGATTCTGGGTACTTTAATCCCATACAGGTTTTAAACTTAGAAATACATTTATTTTAGGTTTTAAATGTTCACTTACCGCCGGCTCTAAAATGAGAAGTTTATCACAGATTTTGTATATTTAGGATAAAAGGCTAGCCAACTGGGAGACATTAAGAAGGTGACACACAGAGTATCAATTTTTCTATTGCAATAATTTTGTGTCGGTTTAAACTGTTGAGGTCAATTTGACCCCAAACATAGATGATGTCATAAAATGTCAACATAACAGGAGAGTTGAAATGGTGGTTCTCAAACTCAGTCCTGGGGCACCACTGTACATACTGGTTTTCCTTCCACAATCCCAGAATTTTAACAACCTGTTAATTTCTTTAAATTACACTTTTAGAGGGATTGTTTACCCCTGTTTTGCTTTAATTGATCAAATTGATCAAAGTGTGGACACATGGTCACTAAAACTAATCATTTGGTAGAAAATGAAGAATTTGAAGAGCAAATGATAACGAGCCAAACCTGCATTGTGTCAAGTTATTTGTGACATAATTTGGTTTAAGAGGGTAAATAATCCCTCTAAACATGAAAAGCAACCAATTAAGAAACAAATAAATAAAGCACAGCTTGTTAAAATTCTGGGTGTAATTGTGGTTGCATGTACAGCCATGCCCCAGGATTAAAAACACACTTACAGTACCAGTCAAAAGTTTGGACACACCTACTCATAGGTTTTTTTCAGTTATTTTTACTGTTTTCCACATTTTGGAATAGTAAAGACATCAAAACTATGAGATAACACAAATTAAATTATGCAAAGACCAAAAAAGTGTTAAACTATTTTTTTTTTTTAAAAGTCAGACATTTTAGATTCTTCAAAGTAGCCACCCTTTGCCTTGACATTACATTACATTCATTTAGCTTGACAACGGCCTTGCACATTCTTGCCATTCTCTCAAACAACTTCTGTGGTAAACAGGTATTGCCATCATGACTATATAAAAGGATATCAAAAGACTCCTGATATCTTATTTCCAGGTACTCTTAGAAGCGATATTGTAACCTCTGCATTTGAATGGATCGCTATGGGAATTGGGGGGTGGGACTAGATTTAGCTTTAAATTAAACTGGAAGTGTGGAACACATGGCTCTAAGTCATCAAGGGTCTGACGTATCAAACAAGCCTTAAACCATCACTCTGCTGCCAGAAATACAGTAGATATGGATGGATAACTTGAAGGGTTTCTTCTCCTGACTTATTTTTCCATAGAGTTCAATAGGAAAATTTGTCAAGAGAAACAACCCTTAAAGTGATCCATCCATATCTACTGCATATCTGGCAGCAGTGATGGTTTGAGGCTCGTTTGATACCTCAGACCCTTGATGACTTACAGCCATTTAGCCAACCATGGGTTACATACTATTCCCGTGTAATTTACAGCTTAATCTAGTCCCACCCCCCAATTCCCATAGAGATCCATTCAAATGCAGAGGTTATAGTATCGCTTCTAAGAGAACCTGGAAATAAGATATCAGGAGTCTTTTGATATCCTTTTATATAGTCATGATGGCATCACCTGTTTACCTGTGGAATACCTGTTTACCACAGAAGTTGTACCAAGGCAAAGGGTGGCTACTTTGAAGAATCTAAAATATGATTCTTTGAAGAATCTTTTTTATTTGTTTAGCACTTTTTTGGTCTTTGCATAATTTAATTTGTGTTATCTCATAGTTTTGATGTCTTTACTATTCCAAAATGTGGGAAACAGTAAAAATACCGGAAAAAAACCTTCTATGAGTAGGCGTGTCCAAACTTTTAACTGGTACTGTAATTGGCAATTTTATCCAAAAAAGTTGTAGAGGGAAAACGCTTGTAAATGAGTACCACACAACTTCACACAAGCAGCGTACACTCACACGCATGTTCACACAACTCTCTCACACGCACGTCAGCATTTCCTAATGGCAGGTAACATGTTATTTCACCATGGAAACAGACAGACCCATGATGCTTTGTTCAAGGATGTGAGGCAAACAGTAAAATGTCAGCGAGCAACCGGACTGGTAGCAAAGTATGAAGTTTAAGACAGTCTGGTACTTCAATGGAAAAAAATAAAATAAAATATATATATATATATAAAAACTGAAAGCATAACTCAAACAATCCAACATCAGAACTACAGCAAATATACACCTGGAAAACAAACCCGTCTGCTGTGAAATACTCTCACACGCACGCACGCACGCACGCACGCACGCACACATGTACACACGCATGTACACACGCACACACACACACACGCATGCACAAACGCACACACACGCGTACACACACACGTACACACGCACGCACGCGCACGCACGCACACACAAACACACACACGCGTACACACACACGTACACACACACGTACACACGCACACGCACGCGCGCGCACACACGCACGCACGCACGCACGTACACACGCACACACACACGCGTACACACACACGTACACACACACGTACACACGTACACACACACACGCATGTGAGTGGAACATGTTTCCTTGACATTCTACAGTCCCATAAGAAAAATACTGAGTGCATTGGAGAATAAGAATGATCGTTAGACCTGCAGGATAATCTTAGCCTACAATGTGATGACGTACAAAAGTTCTGTGTTTGCTGTTAAAATATCTCTTCATTTTGTTTCAGCTTTTAGCTTCAAATAAAATAGTCAAAATCTATGAGAATTACAAACAGATATTTTTTACACGGATTACATTTCAATCAAACTCATCATTACAGGACAATCACTTATCTCAGCATTCATTCTGTCTGGTGCTGGTTCATTCTGTACAGTGAACCAGATTATTGACGTGTTATGATTTTAATTTTAATTTTGATAACCTGTAACTCCTGTGGAGGGAGGACGCTTTGTGAGCCTCTTCAGTCAGTGTCCGTCTCACTGTATCGTTCTCTAATGAAAGCAGGTCCTCTGAAGGGTCCGAGGGGGACGCCCGTTTGTACTGAAGGCCTTTAACAGGATTGGCTGCTGAATTTCAGCCGTCGCTACATCTGAGCCGCCTGTTTCCATGGCGATGTGGGTCCCCCACAGAATTACCACACTGAGCCGGGGGGGTACAGGGTCAGGGTTTGTTCATCCGCTAGGCAACATCCAGTAAACGCCTAGTTACGGGGAAAGGGGTGGGGTCAGGGGGAGAGGGGTTTGGTTTAGAGTGAGTGGGCGTTGTTCTTCCGGCAGGCCCCTCCAAGTAGATGTCCACTTTAGGGAATGAGGCCAGGGAAAGGCAGAAAAGAAAGCTAAATTTATTTCTTCCAGTCATCAATAAATTACACTGTGCATTTCAATAAATACTCAGGGGACCACGCTGTTTGGCGAGGAAAGGTTCCTGGTCTCCTGTGGCGCATGGCGCATGGCGCATGGCGTGGCGGGGTCAGTCGATGCGGTTCCCACATATTGTGAAACGGTCGATCTCCAGCAGGTCCTTTTTGGGGGTTCGGTGCTTGAGTTCTGACCCGTCCGGTGAGATGTCCTTCTCCTCACTCTCATCGGGCGTGGTCAGGAACTGGTCAGAGCTGCTGGTGGGGATGCCGGGGGCGGGGCCAGGGGCGGGGGCAGAGCTGGGGCTGTCACTCTGCTGCACGGGCTGCCTGGTGATGGATGCTGAAACGCCCTCATCTGCAGCTTTGCCTGGAGAGAGACAGCTCTTACTGTTAGCATTCAGCACAAAGCCCCTCTATGGGAAATAACACACAGGCTCCTCTATTGGAAATAACACACAGGCCCCTCTATGGGAAATAACACACAGGCTCCTCTATGGGAAATAACACACAGGCCCCTCTATGGGAAATAACACACAGGCTCCTCTATGGGAAATAACACACAGGCTCCTCTATTGGAAATAACACACAGGCTCCTCTATGGGAAATAACACACAGGCTCCTCTATGGGAAATAACACACAGGCTCCTCTATGGGAAATAACACACAGGCCCCTCTATGGGAAATAACACACAGGCTCCTCTATGGGAAATAACACACAGGCCCCTCTATGGGAAATAACACACAGGCTCCTCTATTGGAAATAACACACAGGCTCCTCTATTGGAAATAACACACAGGCCCCTCTATGGGAAATAACACACAGGCCCCTCTATGGGAAATAACACACAGGCTCCTCTATGGGAAATAACACACAGGCTCCTCTATGGGAAATAACACACAGGCCCCTCTATGGGAAATAACACACAGGCTCCTCTATTGGAAATAACACACAGGCTCCTCTATTGGAAATAACACACAGGCCCCTCTATGGGAAATAACACACAGGCTCCTCTATGGGAAATAACACACAGGCTGGATGCACCCTGTAGAGCCCTACAATAAGTGTGCTTGGGATGGTGAATATAACACAATCCTGGATATAACCCTCATGCCCCTAGTAGTACACCTTCATAGCCCTGCATTACACATTCATAGCCCTGCATTACACATTCACAGCCCTGGATTACATTCATAGCCCTGGATTACACATTCATAGCCCTGCATTACACATTCATAGCCCTGCATTACACATTCACAGCCCTGGATTACACATTCATAGCCCTGGAGTGAAAAAAAGCCTTAAAGGTGGAAGCAAACATTCTAATCAAAACAATTGAAGCTTGGGACTGTATTTGGCACAGATCTGGTGCAGAGGCATCGCAAATACCCAGCATGCCATGCAGTGGGCAGAGTGACTCTTCCCTGTGTACTCCAGTACCCAGCATGCATTGTGGCTGGCAGAGCGAATGTGTACCCTGTGTACTCAATCATATGCAGGCAGCTGGCAGGGAGTTGGAACACAGGCTTTCTGCAATGTGGGGGGTTAAAGCGGGAGGGTTTTGGGGTGCTGACTGGGGCCCTACCTGGGGTTTGGGGAAACAGGAAGCCAGCAGGGGGTGGGGAGTGCAGGGAGGAGGGTTTGGGGCAGGCGGCTGCACATGGGTCTGTCGCGGTAAGCAGGGGGGAGACAAGCCCCCCAGATCCTGGGGCAGAGAGAGGGAGACAAGAGCAGAGAGCAATGCAGCTGA
This sequence comes from Synaphobranchus kaupii, assembly GCA_029718625.1. Taxonomy (NCBI): domain Eukaryota; kingdom Metazoa; phylum Chordata; class Actinopteri; order Anguilliformes; family Synaphobranchidae; genus Synaphobranchus; species Synaphobranchus kaupii. Next base: position 31,466,104 of record CM056395.1, on the reverse strand, counting down.
GCGAAAAAGAGTGCACTTTAGCCTAGCCTGGTACCATAGAGTGCACTTTAGCCTAGCCTGGTGCCATAGAGTGCACTTTAGCCTAGCCTGGTACCGTAGAGTGCACCTTAGCCTAGCCTGGTGCCATAGAGTGCACTTTAGCCTAGCCCGGTGCCATAGAGTGCACTTTAGCCTAGCCCGGTGCCATAGAGTGCACTTTAGCCTAGCCCGGTGCCATAGAGTGCACTTTAGCCTAGCCCGGTGCCATAGAGTGCATTTTAGCCTAGCCTGGTGCCATAGAGAGCACTTTAGCCTAGCCTGGTGCCATAGAGTGCACTTTAGCCTAGCCTGGTGCCATAGAGTGCACTTTAGCCTAGCCTGGTGCCATAGAGTGCACTTTAGCCTAGCCTGGTCCATAGAGTGAACTTTAGCCTAGCCTGGTGCCATAGAGTGAACTTTAGCCTAGCCTGGAACCATAAAGTGTGCCCTAGCCACACTTTCACCTAGCCTTGCACCATAGAGTGCACTTTAGCCTAGCCTGATACCATAAAGTGTACCCTAGCCTGGTACCACAGCATTTACTTTAGCCTAGCCTGGTACCACAGAGTGCACTTTAGCCTAGTCTGATACCATAAAGTGTACCCTAGCCTGGTACCACAGCATTTACTTTAACGTAGCCTGGTACCATAAAGTGCACTTTAGCCTAGCCAGGTTCCGTAGAGTGCACCTTAGCCTAGCCTGGTACCATAGGGTGCACCTTAGCCTAGCCTGATACCATAGTGCACACCCTAGCCTAGCCTGGTACCATAGAGTGCACCTTAGCCTAGCCTGGTACCATAAAGTGCACTTTAGCCTAGCCGGGTACCATAGAGTGCACTTTAGCCTAGCCTGGTACCATAGAGTGTGCCCTAGCCTGGTACCATAGAGTGCGCCCTAGCCTGGTACCACAGCGTGCGCCCTAGCCTAGCCTGGTACCATAGAGTGCACTTTAGCCTAGCCTGGCGCCATAGAGTGCACCTTAGCCTAGCCTGGTACCACAGAGTGCACCTTATTCTAGCCTGGTACCATACAGTGCACCTTAGCCTAGCCTGGCACCACAGTGTGCCCTAGCCTGGTACCACAAAGTGCACTTTAGCCTAGCCTGGTACCATAAAGTGTGCCCTAGCCTGGTACCATAGAGTGCACCTTAGCCTAGCCTGGTAACACAGAGTGCACCTTAGTCTAGCCTGGTACCATAGAGTGCACCTTAGTCTAGCCTGGTACGATACAGTGCACCTTAGCCTAGCCTGGTACCACAGAGTGCGCCCTAGCCTGGTACCATAGTGTGCCCTAGCCTGGTACCACAGTGTGCCCTAGCCTGGTACCACAGTGTGCCCTAGCCTGGTACCACAAAGTGCACTTTAGCCTAGCCTGGTACCATAGAGTGCACCTTAGTCTAGCCTGGTACCATACAGTGCACCTTAGCCTAGCCTGGTACCACAGTGTGCCCTAGCCTGGTACCACAAAGTGCACTTTAGCCTAGCCTGGTACCATAGAGTGCACCTTAGCCTAGCCTGGTACCACAGAGTGCGCCTTAGTCTCAGCCTCAGCCGCTTTGACGCACTTCATACGCAGCGTCTGATGCATAGGCTTGCATAAGCTGGACAGGACTGTGAGAAAACTCACAGTTGGCACTCATTGGCTAGTAGCACTGTCAATCACAGGAGTGTGTGCGTATTTCCGGTACGACGCAGTGCACTGCGTTTTATCAGTGCGCCGGGAAACAAGTTAAAGGGTAAGTTCGCTATTTTGGACCTTGGACCCTATTTGCGGTCTGTCTTCCATGAACCTGACACATTGAGTCCATTTTTTCGCTGATCGGTCCAGTATTGAGTTCGCTACAGATTTCCTGTAGGCTCTCACTGGGCTACAATAGAAGTCAACGGGGCAATTATAAATGTTATGGAAAAACAACGATAAATGTGCTTTCATGTACAATAAATGAGACGGGAAGCTCAGGGTGTATTGTTACCGGTCTCAGTATGCTCTCCTGTGAAATGTATCTCAATCCGAACATTTTTACGTGCTTGGCAAGGCTTGGAAGTAAGCATTTCTCTGTTGCTTGTTTTCGCTGCTCCCGCGGAGTACTATGTGTCGGGGGTAGGGGAGCGGGAAGGTGTGCCGGCCGTTTACGAAAATATCTAGGTGAGCAGTCTGCGTTTGTTTACCTGCAGCAACGTAGGCTACACTTTGCACAAAAAAACTTGGATGATGGATTACTATAATGATTACGAAGACGAAGAATTCGATTTTGACTGACGTTACTGGCTACAGATTTGAGCCAGAATACACGGACACGGAACTACAAGAGATGGATGATAAGAGAGCAAGAGAAGAGAGAGAGGCTGAAGTTGCGCAGGTAATGTTATCCGAAGTCAGTGCGAGGTAGTGCGGTCGGAGAAATAGTTCTGTTTCAAATAGAACTGTTGTTTCAACGTTCGGTTTGCGTTTGCGATAGCCTACATTTCACAGGAGAGCATACTGAGACCGTAAGAATACACACTGAGCTATAAAAGCACATTTATCGTTGTTTTTCCATAACATTTATAATTGCCCCGTTTACTTCTATTGTAGCCCAGTGAGAGCCTACAGGAAATCTGTAGCGAACTCAATACTGGACTGATCAGCGAAAAAATGGACTCAATGTGTCAGGTTCATGGAAGACAGACCGCAAATAGGGTCCAAGGTCCAAAATAGCGAACTTACCCTTTAAGTTCTAAGTTCTTCTAACTAATCGGTAGATTGAATAAAGTTTTGGAAGTTCATGACATTCCATCTCTGAAAGATATTCAAGAGTTTGTTTTGAGGTAGATAAATTAATAAATGAGATATACTCGCATGTTTGCCGACAGGATACGTGAAAAGCCTTATATTTCAAGCATGGCCGACCCTCTGCAAACACATACCAGGCTTCCCAACTCAACCTATTTTGTTAGTCGTCTGCCCCCTTACATTGATAATGGAAGAGCGGGTTAAGTTCCTGACAGGCAAAGTGTTGTCTGTGGCATGTGTTGGGAAGAGGCCACAGATGTAGAAATCGCAACAGGGCGATCCAACAGTGTTTGGATCACCGGAATTACTTGTGGGCACCAAGAAATGGAGAGACTACTGCTACAAACACAAGTTCATCTAGAACGCCTCATCGGAATGGCAGTTGGTGAAGTGCACATCGTAGTGCAATGGTAAGATATAATTTTCTTATTTCAACTACAATGGAAACAGTCTCGAATATGTTACATTGTTTTAGTCAGCTAGCCAGCTAACGTTACTCGTTCGCTTAAATTGTTAATTACAGGGCAAACTGATAAAACGACCGGTTCTGTGCTCTGTATGGAGGCTTGCTAGTGTGAACATTTGGTTTAAATATTAGTTTACAGTAATGTTTACAAAGATGTCTAAGAAGGTCCGGTCAGGTGAGGTTCTGTATCTTTATTCGGTGTGATAGACTGTTTTAATGGATCACCGTGCCATTTTAGTACATCACATTTGTTTCATGCGGGTCTGGTTTTCTTGTAGCGCTGTTTCTGAATCGACCGCCCTCTGTAGTGCCTCAATACGTCACGGAACATAGACGGTCTGTGGTTGGTTATCTTGCATGTCAATCAAATGCGCCATCTTGTCAAAGTGGGCGGCTCTTTACCACGTTAAGCAAGTCTATGGACCAGACTTTGTGTTCATCACAAAGTCTGGCCTTCGTGAGACTAAGTGCGCCTTGGCCTGGTACCACAGAGTGCGCCCTAGCCTGGTACCATAGTGTGCCCTAGCCTGGTACCACAGAGTGTGCCCTAGCCTGGTACCACAGAGTGCGCCCTAGCCTGGTAGCACAGAGTGCGCCCTAGCCTGGTAGCACAGAGTGCGCCCTAGTCTGGTACCACAGAGTGTGCCCTAGCCTGGTACCACAGAGTGTGCCCTAGCCTGGTAGCACAGAGTGCGCCCTAGCCTGGTACCACAGAGTGTGCTCTTAGCTGTGAGTCAGAGACAGAGTGTTGCTCTTAGCTGTGAGACAGAGACAGAGTGTTGCTCTTAGCTGTGAGACAGAGACAGAGTGTAGCTCTTAGCTGTGAGTCAGAGACAGTGTTGCTCTTAGCTGTGAGTCAGAGACAGTGTGTGCTCTTAGCTGTGAGTCAGAGACAGTGTTGCTCTTAGCTGTGAGTCAGAGACAGTGTGTGCTCTTAGCTGTGAGTCAGAGACAGTGTGTGCTCTTAGCTGTGAGTCAGAGACAGTGTGTGCTCTTAGCTGTGAGTCAGAGACAGTGTGTGCTCTTAGCTGTGAGTCAGAGACAGTGTGTGCTCTTAGCTGTGAGTCAGAGACAGTGTGTGATCTTAGCTGTGAGTCAGAGACAATGTGTGCTCTTAGCTGTGAGTCAGAGACAGTGTGTGCTCTAAGCTGTGAGTCAGAGACAGTGTGTGCTCTTAGCTGTGAGTCAGAGACAGTGTGTGCTCTTAGCTGTGAGTCAGAGACAGTGTGTGCTCTTAGCTGTGAGTCAGAGACAGTGTGTGCTCTTAGCTGTGAGTCAGAGACAGTGTGTGCTCTTAGCTGTGAGTCAGAGACAGTGTGTGCTCTTAGCTGTGAGTCAGAGACAGTGTGTGCTCTTAGCTGTGAGTCAGAGACAGTGTGTGCTCTTAGCTGTGAGTCAGAGACAGTGTGTGCTCTTAGCTGTCAGTCTTAGAGTGCCCTGCTGGGAGACAGCGGTAGAACAGACAGAGGAGGCGAACGCAGGCAGCTGTACAGCCAGGCTGGATCAGCAGGACTGCAGGACACAGCAAGCTGAAGAGACAGACAGACTGACGAGAGAGCAGCCCTTACAGGGGCATGTGTGCAGAGCGGACAGGTTAAAGGTCACAGGACACCAGAGAGAATGCAGCGTTACCTGTGTGAATACATACATATGATCACAGTCCCGACAAACAGTCCTTCCTTTGAAATCTCCTGTTCATCCAATAAAAAGAAGGATGTGGCCCTTTCTTTACGCTCATGTGACACACTGGGTTAATGGAGTAACATCCTGTACCAGGCTCAAGTCATCCATACGACACATGAAATGGAGCTTGTTGGTTTATGTTAAGCTCATTCCTGAGTTTAAAAACAGGGCGGTTTATGCACTAGTTGGTAGTTTGTGAGCATCAAAGCATCTTTTTCAGTGAATATGGATTTATTTTTGCAGTTTGGCTGCAGCACAACCTAGTCCTGAGCTCAACACTAGCGTGAGCAATCAGAATAAAAATGTCCCATGTAACCACACTATCCCATTCTGACTGAAATTTCATTTGTGTTGAAAGGGGTTTTGTAAACCTTCTGATAATCCGATCAATAGGAAATATTAGTCATGTAAACCGATACTTTCTTTGGATGGAATACATTTCTGCGCATGTTAGTTCACGGGGTAAGTAACACTGAGATGACTCCGTAGCAGAGTTGCTCTCCGGTGTTCGGATTTTGAAAGTCATGTAGTGTACACAAGTCTCAAGTCACTTGAAAAAAATCTAAAATTGCAGGTTGCGGTTTTTTGGGCACTTGTTTGGAAACCTGGTGAGCTATTTGACTATTTATGGTTACTATTGCTCAAGGGCACTATCTCATTAATTTAGCAATGAATTTAGCTTTGAGTTTAAACACCTTGCTAAGCTGCCATTGCGGTATAACGGTGCAGGTGTGTGTGTGTGTGTGTGTGTGTGTGTGTGTGTGTGTGTGTGACCTCCAGTAATGGCCTGGTGCAGGTGTGTCTCTCTAACCTGGCCTGGTGCAGGTGTGTCTCTAACCTGGTCTGGTGCAGGTGTCTCTCTAACCTGGTCTGGTGCAGGTGTGTCTCTAACCTGGCCTGGTGCAGGTGTGTCTCTAACCTGGCCTGGTGCAGGTGTGTCTCTCTAACCTGGTCTGGTGCAGGTGTCTCTCTAACCTGGTCTGGTGCAGGTGTGTCTCTAACCTGGTCTGGTGCAGGTGTGTCTCTAACCTGGTCTGGTGCAGGTGTCTCTCTAACCTGGTCCGGCAGAGGGCTCTTACCTGGGGGGGCTGTGAATGGGGTTCTGCTGGTCTTGCTGGAGGCTCTCCCAGGGGCCGCAGTGGGGGGGCTCTGGAACAGCTTTTCCTCCATATTGGCCTCTTTAACATATAAACAAGACTTCCCCAGCAGGACAATGCTGTTCAACACCTTGAGTGTGATCATCCTGGAGAAAGACAGTGTGTAGAGGGTCAGACACTATGAGTGAGATCATCCTGGAGAAAGACTACAGCGGTGTAAATGATACAGGGACTACAGCAGTGTAAATGATACAGGGACTACAGCAGTGTAAATGATACAGGGACTACAGCGGTGTAAATGATACAGGGACTACAGCGGTGTAAATGATACAGGGACTACAGCGGTGTAAATGATACAGGGACTACAGCGGTGTAAATGATACAGGGACTACAGCGGTGTAAATGATACAGGGACTACAGCGGTGTAAATGATACAGGGACTACAGCGGTGTAAATGATACAGGGACTACAGCGGTGTAAATGATACAGGGACTACAGCGGTGTAAATTATACAGGGACTACAGCGGTGTAAATGATACAGGGACTACAGCGGTGTAAATGATACAGGGACTACAGCGGTGTAAATGATACAGGGACTACAGCGGTGTAAATGATACAGGGACTACAGCGGTGTAAATGATACAGGGACTACAGCGGTGTAAATGATACAGGGACTACAGCGGTGTAAATGATACAGGGACTACAGCGGTGTAAATGATACAGGGACTACAGCGGTGTAAATGATACAGGGACTACAGCGGTGTAAATGATACAGGGACTACAGCGGTGTAAATGATACAGGGACTACAGCGGTGTAAATGATACAGGGACTACAGGGGTGTAAATGATACAGGGACTACAGCGGTGTAAATGATACAGGGACTACAGCGGTGTAAATGATACAGGGACTACAGCGGTGTAAATGATACAGGGACTACAGCGGTGTAAATGATACAGGGACTACAGCGGTGTAAATGATACAGGGACTACAGCGGTGTAAATGATACACGGACTACAGCGGTGTAAATGATACAGGGACTACAGCGGTGTAAATGATACAGGGACTACAGCGGTGTAAATGATACAGGGACTACAGCGGTGTAAATTATGTGAAAGTGAATCTCACCCCAGGTAGAAGAGCAGCAGACAGACGAAGACCAGGGACCCCTGAATCCTGACTGAGCTCGTCACCACGCGGATCAGCTGCCACAACAATCACAGCACATCAGTAACTACACTCATCCTTAAACACACACACACACACACACCTCCATGAGTAACTACACACTCCCCCATCAGTAACTACACTCATCCTTAAACATACACACACACACTCCCCCATCAGTAACTACACTCATCCTTAAACACACACACACACCTCCATCAGTAACTATACTGACTCACTTTCTCACTCTCTCAGTAACTACACTGATCCTTACACTCCTCCAGAGACAAAAATAACAGCTAAGAAAACACATTAATCATAAAAAACATAAAATATATTTATCAAACAACTCAATAATGCTACTAATGTTACTTTTAAAAATGATTATCTGATACAGGTAAGGGTATCTGATACAGGTAAGGGTTAGGGTAAGGGTATCTGATACAGGTAAGGGTATCTGATACAGGTAAGGGTATCTGATACAGATAAGGGTATCTGATACAGGTAAGGGTTAGGGTAAGGGTATCTGATACAGGTAAGGGTATCTGATACAGGTAAGGGTTAGGGTTAGGGTAAGGGTATCTGATACAGGTAAGGGTTAGGGTTAGGGTAAGGGTATCTGATACAGGTAAGGGTATCTGATACAGGTAAGGGTTAGGGTTAGGGTAAGGGTATCTGATACAGGTAAGGGTTAGGTACAGGTAAGGGTATCTGATACGGGTTAGGGTTAGGGTAAGGGTTAGGGTTAGGGTAAGGGTTATGTACAGCTGAGTAACTTATGGACTCACCAGTAAAGCGAGAGGGAGGGGAATGAAGCCCATTCTCCTGGAGACAGAGTCACTGTAGTCTGTATAAGCCTGAGGTCAGAGGTCACACACACGGGTCACATTAGAGTCACTGTAGTCTGTATAAGCCTGAGGTCAGAGGTCACACACACGGGTCACATTATAGTCACTGTAGTCTGTATAAGCCTGAGGTCACACACGCGGGTCACATTCAGCACACTGCATTTACATTACTGTGGCTCCTGATTCAGGATTTACTAAGTCTTACTGCAGGATTTACTAAGCACTACTGCAGGATTTACTAAGCACTACTGCAGGATTTACTAAGCACTACTGCAGGATTTACTAAGTCCTACTGCAGGATTTACTAAGCCCTACTGTGATTTGTGAAGCACACTATAATTGATCTGATGCAGTAGCTCCCCGTTCCTCAGTTACTGAAGCCCTATTTCTACAGTGCTGTAGATGGACGGCTTTAATGGAACACATCCATGCAGACATATACAAAGAAAAATGGGGAAAGAAACACTTTTAGTGCAGTTCTGCAGTGTGACTAGTGTGGTTCTGCAGTGTGAATCTGCAGTGTGGTTTCTCATTTCTGACTCACATTTTTTTGCCGACTGCTCACGAGGTCAAAGGCCAGGCTGGCTCTGTATTCACTGTACACCTGAGGGATGGAAGAACACAACACAGTTTCACAGCTAAAATGGTACCAGATATGATACCAGGTACTGCAGTTACATCTACTGTGATGTCATAGGAGCTGTAGTTACATCTACTGTGACATCAAAAGTACTGCAGTTGCTTCTACTGTGACATCATAGGCACTGTCTGCTGTGATGTCATGCGCACTGTACTTACTTCTGCTGTGATGTCATTGAACTTTGTGATGAAAGCGTGTTTTACAATGTCGACAGCGATCTCTGAGGCAATAACCATGCAGACATCAGGAAACAGGACCCACAGGTGATCTGGGAATGCACACAGAATGAAAGCCTGTATAAAGAACACTCAACTACTCAGAATATAGTGTATAACACAATTCACCATGACCTCTTTCAGCTGAAAGTAACTGGGCAATTCAAGTTTAAAACTAGATTAAACATGATTCGGTGTAACATTAAATTTAGTAAATGAAACGCTGCAATAGCCGCTGTTTTCCAGCTTTAGTAGAGAAAATGTGACTTCCTCCTGCAGAAACAGCACTTAAAACTGTGCAGTTGAGAGTTTTAACGGAAAGCCTGTGTAGAAAGCGTTTAATGGAAAGCAATGCAGGCTGGCTGTAATAAAGCCTGTGTAGAAAGCGTTTAATGGAAAGCAATGCAGGCTGGCTGTAATAAAGCCTGTGTAGAAAGCGTTTAATGGAAAGCAATGCAGGCTGGCTCTGATAAAACCTGTGTAGAAAGCGTTTAATGGAAAGCAATGCAGGCTGGCTGTAATAAAGCCTGTGTAGAAAGCGTTTAATGGAAAGCAATGCAGGCTGGCTGTAATAAAGCCTGTGTAGAAAGCGTTTAATGGAAAGCAATGCAGTCTGTCTCTGATAAAGCCTGTGTAGAAAGCGTTTAATGGAAAGCAATGCAGGCTGGCTGTAATAAAGCCGGTGTAGAAAGCGTTTAATGGAAAGCAATGCAGTCTGGCTGTAATAAAGCCTGTGTAGAAAGCGTTTAATGGAAAGCAATGCAGTCTGGCTGTAATAAAGCCTGTGTAGAAAGCGTTTAATGGAAAGCAATGCAGGCTGGCTCTAATAAAGCCTGTGTAGAAGGCGTTTAATGGAAAGCAATGCAGTCTGGCTCTGATAAAGCCTGTGTAGAAAGCGTTTAATGGAAAGCAATGCAGTCTGGCTCTAATAAAGCCTGTGTAGAAAGCGTTTAATGGAAAGCAATGCAGTCTGGCTCTAATAAAGCCTGTGTAGAAAGCGTTTAATGGAAAGCAATGCAGGCTGGCTCTAATAAAGCCTGTGTAGAAAGCGTTTAATGGAAAGCAATGCAGGCTGGCTCTGATAAAGCCTGTGTAGAAAGCGTTTAATGGAAAGCAATGCAGGCTGGCTCTGATAAAGCCTGTGTAGAAAGCGTTTAATGGAAAGCAATGCAGGCTGGCTCTAATAAAGCCTGTGTAGAAAGCGTTTAATGGAAAGCAATGCAGGCTGGCTCTGATAAAGCCTGTGTAGAAAGCGTTTAATGGAAAGCAATGCAGGCTGGCTCTAATAAAGCCTGTGTAGAAAGCGTTTAATGGAAAGCAATGCAGGCTGGCTGTAATAAAGCCTGTGTAGAAAGCGTTTAATGGAAAGCAATGCAGTCTGGCTCTAATAAAGCCTGTGTAGAAAGCGTTTAATGGAAAGCAATGCAGGCTGGCTCTGATAAAGCCTGTGTACAAAGCGTTTAATGGAAAGCAATGCAGGCTGGCTCTAATAAAGCCTGTGTAGAAAGCGTTTAATGGAAAGCAATGCAGGCTGGCTCTGATAAAGCCTGTGTAGAAAGCGTTTAATGGAAAGCAATGCAGGCCGGCTCTGATAAAGCCTGTGTAGAAAGCGTTTAATGGAAAGCAATGCAGGCCGGCTCTGATAAAGCCTGTGTAGAAAGCGTTTAATGGAAAGCAATGCAGGCTGGCTCTAATAAAGCCTGTGTAGAAAGCGTTTAATGGAAAGCAATGCAGGCTGGCTCTGATAAAGCCTGTGTAGAAAGCGTTTAATGGAAAGCAATGCAGTCTGGCTCTGATAAAGCCTGTGTAGAAAGCGTTTAATGGAAAGCAATGCAGGCTGGCTCTGATAAAGCCTGTGTAGAAAGCGTTTAATGGAAAGCAATGCAGGCTGGCTATAATAAAGCCTGTGTAGAAAGCGTTTAATGGAAAGCAATGCAGTCTGGCTCTAATAAAGCCTGTGTAGAAAGCGTTTAATGGAAAGCAATGCAGTCTGGCTCTAATAAAGCCTGTGTAGAAAGTGTTTAACGGAAAGCAATGCAGGCTGGCTCTGATAAAGCCTGTCTAGAAAGCGTTTAATGGAAAGCAATGCAGGCTGGCTCTGATAAAGCCTGTGTAGAAAGCGTTTAATGGAAAGCAATGCAGGCTGGCTATAATAAAGCCTGTGTAGAAAGCGTTTAATGGAAAGCAATGCACTCTGGCTCTAATAAAGCCTGTGTAGAAAGCCTTTAATGTAAAGCAATGCAGGCCGGCTCTAATAAAGCCTGTGTAGAAAGCGTTTAATGGAAAGCAATGCAGGCTGGCTATAATAAAGCCTGTGTAGAAAGCGTTTAATGGAAAGCAATGCAGGCTGGCTATAATAAAGCCTGTGTAGAAAGCGTTTAATGGAAAGCAATGCAGGCTGGCTATAATAAAGCCTGTGTAGAAAGCGTTTAATGGAAAGCAATGCAGGCCGGCTCTGATAAAGCCTGTGTAGAAAGCGTTTAATGGAAAGCAATGCAGGCCGGCTCTGATAAAGCCTGTGTAGAAAGGACCACCGGATTACCTGGGTTCCATGAGAACTGCTCCATGTTCCGTAGACAGACGATCAGAAGCAGCACATAGTTGGTGAATCTTTCTTTGATATCTAAGCAAGGAAAGACATTGGGACTAAAAATCAACAGCCCTGCCAAAAATCTAATTTCAGAGCCAAAATCTCATATGTACATGTATATTCAGATGTGTTCCAAAAAATCTCTCAAAATACATACAGGTATATTAATATTTTTAAATACATACATATATTACAAAAAAAATGTCAGAATACACATACTCCAAAGGCACCTAAAATTACAAACCAAAAATCATCTAATACTGTTATAACCAAGCACAATGTTTAAAGCACAGGTATGTTGCAAATGTATCCAAGTCCGAGTTTATAAATAAATAATGTCTGCAGCTTCTCCAGTAGAATCAGGCCGCAGGGGAAAGGCTCAGAGTATATAATAATAACAATAATAATAATAATAATAATAATAATAATAACAACAACAATATATCCGGTGCTGAGGTTAAGAGCCGAAAGCTGGCCCCTTGGGGAAACGGCTGTTTTCATTCCTCACACTGAAGGTGATGGAGCCCCCTGCAGCCAGACGACTGTAACTACAGCAGAGGTCAATGCATTCTGTCCTCATTATCCCATCTGAGCATGCTCAGAAGGACCCGTTATCCTGATCAGCCTCACAGGAGGTTTCATAAAGCTAAGCCCGGCCTCCTGACAGTATGGCAGGAAAAGCACAGCTGACGGGTCTTACCACTGTTCGACATCTGAAAGAGATTATTCTTTTCAAACTTCTTGAACACGCTTCCTTTGATCTCCACAAACTGTGCGTGAAAAAGGGGACAAATGTAAGGTTTGTTCAGTCAAGCTGCAGTGAGGTTTGTCCTTATCTGTGACATCATAGCGAGCTTGTCGCTGCAAGACAAGGTACATGTCAAAACACAATCATTTTAATGGGAGTTAATTTCTGCAATATTCCCTTGCTAGCTTTGCAACTTTACAGTAGCTAGAAGTAGGTCGCTAATGACCATTTCTTTAAGTTATTGTTTGCTAGCTTGCTAACACTATCTCTGTTGTAGCTAGCTACATAGCTAGCTGATCTTATGATAATAAGGGCTAGCTATCTACCTAGCTAATTACCATTTTCAAAATCTTTCCTTATTTGCTAGCTTACCAACAACACCAGCTCTGTTGTAGCCAGTGACAGTTACCGGTAAACTAGCGAGCCTAGTATAGGTGAGTTAGGGTTAGGGTTAGGTCTAGGGCTAGCTTGTGGGTTTTCCTCCTGAAGAAACTCACATTGTTGGACATCATGATGGTGAGCAGTGACTTGTTGTGAGAATTGAAGGCCACGTTGAGGGTCGTTGCTTGTACCATAATAAGAATGGCGTGGAGAACTGCGGAAAAAGCTAAGGAAGCTTTTCACTGTTCCAACTAAGACACACACACACTCACACACACACACACACACACACACACACACACACACACACACTGCTGAAACTGACACTGACACACACACACACACACACACACACACACACACACGCTGCTCAAACTGACACACATACACACTGCTCAAACTGACACACACACACACTGCTCAAACTGACACACACACACTGCTCAAACTGACACACACACACACTGCTCAAACTGAGACACACACACTGCTCAAACTGACACACACACACACTGCTCAAACTGACACGCACGAACTGCTCAAACTGAAACACACACACACACACACACACACTGCTCAGACACACACACACTGCTCAAACTGACACACACACACTGCTCAAACTGACACGCACGGCTCAAACTGACACGCACGCACTGCTCAAACTGACACACACGCACTGCTCAAACTGACACACACACACTGCTCAAACTGACACACACTGCTCAAACTGACACGCGCACACACACACACACTGCTCAAACTGACACACACACACACACACACACTGCTCAAACTGAGACACACACACACACACACACACACACACACTGCTCAAACTGACACACACACACACACACACTGCTCAAACTGACACACACACTGCTCAAACTGAGACACACACACTGCTCAAACTGACACACACGCACTGCTCAAACTGACACGCACACACTGCTCAAACTGACACGCACACACTGCTCAAACTGACACGCACACACACACACACACACACTGCTCAAACTGACACACACACACACACACACACACACTGCTCAAACTGAGACACACACACACACACACACACTGCTCAAACTGACACACACACACACACACACACACACACACACACTGCTCAAACTGACACACACACACACACACGCACACACGCACACACGCACGCACACGCACACGCACACGCACACACACACACACACACACACTGCTCAAACTGACACACACACACACACACACACACACACACACACACACACACACACACACACACACACACACACACACACACACACACACACACACACACACACACACACACACACACACACACACACACTGCTGTGGCTGATATCTGACCCCTGTGAAAGGATACACACATACAGCACAGCCATGAGGAAGTGGGGTATAACTCCTATATGGGCCCGTTTCTTCTCCTTTGGCTCGGTAGCAGTCCAGTACAGCGCGTCCAGGATGTCCTGACCGAACGAGGAGAACAGCCGATCCGCTACCTGCAAGGGGGAAGGCCAATTTCTAAGAGCCAATCCACTACCAGCAGACAAACAGAGAAACCAACACATTGCCCCTCTATTTTACCAGCCAAATTCTGGTGTATTTGCTAATTGTAGCCAGGCCATGCTCTATGTAAGATTTTTAGTGACTTGGCTTTAGCGACACATGGTGGAATGTAACACATATCTGCGCATTAATCATGCATATTGCATTTCATTGTGTTCTCTAAAAACAAATCTGCAGAGCGGTCTATCATTGCATTTATCGAAGTGCTCCGCCATTTCAGTGACAAAATTAAATGCGATAAACTGTCCAATCATAGTCCGTGGGGCGGGGCGGGGCGGGGTGGGGCGGGGTCTGAATGGTAGCCTACAGCCTATTCTTCAATTCCACTTTTAAAACTAGGATGTGCAGTGAATTGTTATTGAGATATGACACTTAACTAGTAGGGCCTAGACGAAAATTGCTTCTAGTGGGCCAAATTTAATAGGGTTAACTGATTTCATAAGTTCTTCACTTGAATTGAACAACTGTTACCTTGTGGATACTACAGACTAAAACTACAAATGAGACAAGTTAAGTCAGAAATAGTAACAAAAAAATACATTTAAAAAATCGCCAATCCAGTGGGTTGCCAGGCTAGGTACGTTAGGAGGAACCCATCCTTCCCTGGCCCCGCCCGGTTTAAACTAAGGCTGGAATGGATGGTCACAGAATGTAATGAGGGATCTAACACAGTCAATAAACAAGTGGGTTGAAAATTTTACAGTCTGAGATGGTAGAAAAAAGTCCTATGAAAAGATGTGTTTCAGTGATCATGTGGCAGACATTAGCATAAGGAGTTTGTTATTAGTGAATGTTTCAGTGATCTTGTGGCAGACAGAAGCATAAGGAGTTTGTTATTAGTGAATGTTTCAGTGATCATGTGGCAGACAGAAGCATAAGGAGTTTGTTATTAGTGAATGTTTCAGTGATCTTGTGGCAGACATTAGCATAAGGAGTTTGTTATTAGTGAATGTTTCAGTGATCATGTGGCAGACATTAGCATAAGGAGTTTGTTATTAGTGAATGTTTCAGTGATCATGTGGCAGACATTAGCATAAGGAGTTTGTTATTAGTGAATGTTTCAGTGATCATGTGGCAGACAGAAGCATAAGGAGTTTGTTATTAGTGAATGTTTCAGTGATCTTGTGGCAGACATTAGCATAAGGAGTTTGTTATTAGTGAATGTTTCAGTGATCTTGTGGCAGACATTAGCATAAGGAGTTTGTTATTAGTGAATGTTTCAGTGATCTTGTGGCAGACATTAGCATAATGAGTTTGTTATTAGTGAATGTTTCAGTGATCTTGTGGCAGACATTAGCATAAGGAGTTTGTTATTAGTGAATGTTTCAGTGATCTTGTGGCAGACATTAGCATAAGGAGTTTGTTATTAGTGAATGTTTCAGTGATCTTGTGGCAGACAGAAGCATAAGGAGTTTGTTATTAGTGAATGTTTCAGTGATCACGTGGCAGACAGAAGCATAAGGAGTTTGTTATTAGTGAATGTTTCAGTGATCACGTGGCAGACAGAAGCATAAGGAGTTTGTTATTAGTGAATGTTTCAGTGATCCTGTGGCAGACATTAGCATAAGGAGTTTGTTATTAGAGAATGTTTCAGTGATCATGTGGCAGACAGAAGCATAAGGAGTTTGTTATTAGTGAATGTTTCAGTGATCTTGTGGCAGACATTAGCATAAGGAGTTTGTTATTAGTGAATGTTTCAGTGATCATGTGGCAGACATTAGCATAAGGAGTTTGTTATTAGTGAATGTTTCAGTGATCATGTGGCAGACATTAGCATAAGGAGTTTGTTATTAGTGAATGTTTCAGTGATCTTGTGGCAGACATTATTATAAGGAGTTTGTTATTAGTGAATGTTTCAGTGATCATGTGGCAGACATTAGCATAAGGAGTTTGTTATTAGTGAATGTTTCAGTGATCTTGTGGCAGACATTAGCATAAGGAGTTTGTTATTAGTGAATGTTTCAGTGATCATGTGGCAGACATTAGCATAAGGAGTTTGTTATTAGTGAATGTTTCAGTGATCATGTGGCAGACATTAGCATAAGGAGTTTGTTATTAGTGAATGTTTCAGTGATCATGTGGCAGACATTAGCATAAGGAGTTTGTTATTAGTGAATGTTTCAGTGATCTTGTGGCAGACATTAGCATAAGGAGTTTGTTATTAGTGAATGTTTCAGTGATCATGTGGCAGACATTAGCATAAGGAGTTTGTTATTAGTGAATGTTTCAGTGATCTTGTGGCAGACAGAAGCATAAGGAGTTTGTTATTAGTGAATGTTTTAGTGATCATGTGGCAGACAGAAGCATAAGGAGTTTGTTATTAGTGAATGTTTCAGTGATCTTGTGGCAGACAGAAGCATAAGGAGTTTGTTATTAGTGAATGTTTCAGTGATCATGTGGCAGACAGAAGCAGTATTAATTGGAGTACCTCCAGCATGTTGTAGATTATGTAGAGCTTGATAACAGACTGGCCTCGGATCAGGTGATACATCATGGAGTAATCCACATAATGCATCATGGAGTAACATATGATCATGATGAAGCCCTTCAACAGGTCACACACCTGGGCGGGCTGCAGGAGCCGTGAGCCACTGAAAACACACACACACACACACACACACACACACACACACACACACAGAAAAGGACGTTACTCCAGAGATAGAACTACACTACAGTACAGATTTAGATACTATTATTATTATTATTATAATACCAATACATACCACATGCAACATGCAGAAACGAAAATTAAACAGAAGATTAAAAATGATATGACATTACTATTTTATCTCACGCAGCTGAATGATATTCAGGACGTGTTTATGTTGATGAGGAGTTCATTAAAATGAATGACAGGGCTCATTAATATTACAGATAATGAACAGTCAGGAGAGAGAGAGAGAGAGAGAGAGAGAGAGAGAGAAGCAGGAAAAAGAACAGCACAGAGTGAGCAGCAGAGAGAGAGGAATAGCATAGAGTGAGCAGCAGAGAGAGATGAACAGCACAGAGTGAGCAGAGAGAGAGGAACAGCACAGTGAGCAGAGAGAGAGGAATAGCATAGAGTGAGCAGCAGAGAGAGAGGAACAGCACAGAGTGAGCAGCAGAGAGAGAGGAACAGCACAGAGTGAGCAGAGAGGAACAGCACAGAGTGAGCAGAGAGAGAGGAATAGCATAGAGTGAGCAGCAGAGAGAGAGGAACAGCATAGAGTGAGCAGCAAGAGAGAAGAATAGCATAGAGTGAGCAGCAGAGAGAGAGGAACAGCAGAGTGAGCAGAGAGAGGAACAGCACAGAGTGAGCAGCAGAGAGAAGAATAGCATAGAGTGAGCAGCAGAGAGGAATAGCATACAGTGAGCAGCATAGAGAGAGAGGAACAGCACAGAGTGAGCAGCAGAGAGGGAGGAATAGCACAGAGTGAGAAGCAGAGAGGAATAGCAGAGTGAGCAGCAGAGAGAGAGGAACAGCACAGAGTGAGCAGCAGAGAGGAATAGCATAGAGTGAGCAGCAGAGAGGAATAGCATAGAGTGAGCAGCAGAGAGAGAGGAACAGCACAGAGTGAGCAGCAGAGAGAGAGGAATAGCAGAGTGAGCAGCAGAGAGAGAGGAACAGCACAGAGTGAGCAGCAGAGAGAGAGGAACAGCATAGAGTGAGCAGCAGAGAGAGAGAGGAACAGCACAGAGTGAGCAGCAGAGAGAGAGGAATAGCATAGAGTGAGCAGCAGAGAGAGGAATAGCATAGAGTGAGCAGCGGAGAGAGAGGAATAGCATAGAGTGAGCAGCAGAGAGAGAGGAATAGCATAGAGTGAGCAGCAGAGAGAGAGGAATAGCAGAGTGAGCAGCAGAGAGAGGAATAGCAGAGTGAGCAGCAGAGAGAGGAATAGCATAGAGTGAGCAGCAGAGAGAGAGGAATAGCATAGAGTGAGCAGCAGAGAGAGAGGAATAGCATAGAGTGAGCAGCAGAGAGAGAGGAACAGCACAGAGTGAGCAGCAGAGAGAGAGGAATAGCATATAGTGAGCAGCAGAGAGGAATAGCATAGAGTGAGCAGCAGAGAGAGAGGAATAGCATAGAGTGAGCAGCAGAGAGAGAGGAACAGCACAGAGTGAGCAGCAGAGAGAGAGGAATAGCATAGTGAGCAGCAGAGAGGAATAGCATAGAGTGAGCAGCAGAGAGAGAGGAATAGCATAGAGTGAGCAGCAGAGAGAGAGGAATAGCATAGAGTGAGCAGCAGAGAGAGAGGAATAGCATAGAGTGAGCAGCAGAGAGAGAGGAACAACACTGATGGAGGATGGCAGGATGGAGACAGTCGTAGAAAGTGAGTCTCATTGCTACCTGCCCTGATGGTTGTGATGTCATGGCCACACACAGACAGACGGGCACGCACACACAGACGGGCACACACACACACACGCACGGGCACACACACACACACGGGCACGCACACGGGCACACACACACGGGCACACACACACGGGCACACACACACACACACGGGCACACACACACACGCACGGGCACGCACACACACGCACACACACACGGGCACACACACACACGGGCACACACACACGGGCACACACACACGGGCACACACACACGGGCACACACACACGGGCACACACACACGGGCACACACACACGGGCACACACACACGGGCACACACACACGGGCACACACACACACACACACACGCAGCGGTATGGCTAGAACAGTTTGTTAAGAATTAAAACAATCTGTTTTACATACATAATGCTGAACATTACACAATTATACCAAAAACATTCAGGCAATGGTGTTAGTACAACCAGGCAACAAACACAGTAAGATATGTTATCATTACTCAAAAGGGGCTTTTAAAGTTATGATTAAATCATTTGAAACTTATTTTTCTCAGTCATAAAAATGTCTAATTCAGTCCTGAGGTGCCACTTAATCCAGTATTATTTCTTATAACCAGAACATGGAGCATGAAGAGTGCCCCCCAGTGGCTGAGTAGAGAAGAGTGCCCCCCAGTGGCTGAGTAGAGAAGGACTTGGCATGCTACAGTGAAGGGTCAAGGGCAGGCCAGTCACAGCAGTGCAAAGGTTAAAGGTCAAACTCATCACATTAAACAGCCGATCGATTCCATTAGCAGTTTGGAAGCTTAGCAGGACAGGCTAATCCCCTCCACTGTAAGCCTGGTGCTAGCTGCTACGTTTGGAGTGGTAAACATAACCCTAACCCTAGATTTATTATTTATCTTTTAAACAAATCACATTTCAGAATATAACATTTATCTTTTAACCCCTTTGTGCTGATGGCAAATTTGGTCAATTCTCTTTCTCACCTATTTAGGGGGTGCTCTGTTTAAGGTTTTAAACATCCAGGTGTGAGTATCACAGAAACTTGCTAAATGGCTTAAAAGAAAGAAGACAGGTGTCCCATTTGCAATACAAACTTAGATTTGCTTATTTTCATAATTTAAGTCAAAATAAAGTGCCACAAATGCACAATTGAATGCAAAAAAATAAATAAATAAAAGTTTTTCTTTAGTTTGCAACAAAGTACTGAGAGCTACATACTGTAAGTGAAACAGGTAATATATATATATATATATATATACACACACACACACATTTCATAAACTCCATGTCAACAAGTGTGCAAAATCTGAGGATGATATGCAGAACGACTAGAGGTCTATGATGCAAAATATAGGCAGTGTACCCAGCTGTCCACACCCTATCCAAAACATGTCAAAATGAATAACATTTGTTTTGTCCATTATAAAGCATATACAGTTGAAGTCGAAAGTTTACATACACCTTAACCAAATTCATTTAAACTCAGTTTTTCACAATTCTTGACATGTAATCCTAGTAAACATTCCCTGTCTTAGGTCAGTTAGGATCAGTATTTTATTTTAAGAATGTGAAATGTCAGAATAATAGTAGAGAGAATTATTTATTTCAGCTTTTATTTCTTTCATCACATTCCCAGTGGGTCACAAGTTTACATACACTCTGTTAGTATTTGGTAGCATTGCCTTTAAATTGTTTAACTTGGGTCAAACGTTTCGGGTAGCCTTCCACAAGCTTCTCACAATAAGTTTCTGGAATTTTGGCCCATTCCTCCTGACAGAACTGGTGTAACTGAGTCAGGTTTGTAGGTCTCATTGCTCGCACACGCCTTTTCAGTTCTGCCCACAAATTTTTTATTGGATTGAGGTCAGGACTTTGTGATGGCTATTCCAATACCTTGACTTTGTTGTCCTTAAGCCATTTTGCCACAACTTTGGAAGTATGCTTTGGGTCATTGTCCATTTGGAAGAGCCATTTACGACCAAGCTTTAACTTCCTGGCTGATGTCTTGAGATGTTGCTTCAATATATCCACATAAATTTCCTTCCTCATGATGCCATCTATTTAATGAAGTGCAGCAGTCCAATTGATCAGGGTGGATGTGTTACAGTAGTGATCAGGGTGGATGTGTTACGGTATTGATCAGGGTGGATGTGTTACAGTAGTGATCAGGGTGGATGTGTTACAGTAGTGATCAGGGTGGATGTGAGACTATTGATCAGGGTGGATGTGTTACAGTAGTGATCAGGGTGGATGTGTTACAGTAGCGATCAGGGTGGATGTGTTACAGTAGTGATCAGGGTGGATGTGTTACAGTAGTGATCAGGGTGGATGTGTTACAGTAGTGATCAGGGTGGATGTGTTACAGTATTGATCAGGGTGGATGTGTTACGGTATTGATCAGGGTGGATGTGTTACAGTAGTGATCAGGGTGGATGTGTTACGGTATTGATCAGGGTGGATGTGTTACAGTAGTGATCAGGGTGGATGTGTTACAGTAGCGATCAGGGTGGATGTGTTACAGTAGCGATCAGGGTGGATGTGTTACAGTAGTGATCAGGGTGGATGTGTTACAGTAGTGATCAGGGTGGATGTGTTACAGTAGTGATCAGGGTGGATGTGTTACAGTATTGATCAGGGTGGATGTGTTACAGCAGCGATCAGGGTGGATGTGAGACTATTGATCAGGGTGGATGTGTTACAGTAGTGATCAGGGTGGATGTGTTACAGTATTGATCAGGGTGGATGTGTTACAGTAGTGATCAGGGTGGATGTGTTACAGTAGCGATCAGGGTGGATGTGTTACAGCAGCGATCAGGGTGGATGTGAGACTATTGATCAGGGTGGATGTGTTACAGTAGTGATCAGGGTGGATGTGTTACGGTAGCGATCAGGGTGGATGTGTTACAGTAGTGATCAGGGTGGATGTGTTACAGTAGTGATCAGGGTGGATGTGTTACAGTAGCGATCAGGGTGGATATGTTACAGTAGTGATCAGGGTGGATATGTTACAGTAGTGATCAGGGTGGATATGTTACAGTAGTGATCAGGGTGGATGTGTTACAGTAGTGATCAGGGTGGATGTGTTACAGTAGTGATCAGGGTGGATGTGTTACGGTATTGATCAGGGTGGATGTGTTACAGTAGTGATCAGGGTGGATGTGTTACAGTAGTGATCAGGGTGGATGTGTTACAGCAGCGATCAGGGTGGATGTGAGACTATTGATCAGGGTGGATGTGTTACAGTAGTGATCAGGGTGGATGTGTTACAGTAGTGATCAGGGTGGATGTGTTACAGTAGTGATCAGGGTGGATGTGTTACAGTAGTGATCAGGGTGGATGTGTTACAGTATTGATCAGGGTGGATGTGTTACAGTAGTGATCAGGGTGGATGTGTTACAGTAGCGATCAGGGTGGATGTGTTACAGCAGCGATCAGGGTGGATGTGAGACTATTGATCAGGGTGGATGTGTTACAGTAGCGATCAGGGTGGATGTGTTACAGTAGTGATCAGGGTGGATGTGTTACGGTAGTGATCAGGGTGGATGTGTTACGGTAGTGATCAGGGTGGATGTGTTACAGTAGTGATCAGGGTGGATGTGTTACAGTAGCGATCAGGGTGGATGTGTTACAGTAGCGATCAGGGTGGATGTGTTACGGTAGTGATCAGGGTGGATGTGTTACGGTAGTGATCAGGGTGGATGTGTTACGGTAGTGATCAGGGTGGATGTGTTACAGTAGCGATCAGGGTGGATGTGTTACGGTAGCGATCAGGGTGGATGTGTTACGGTAGTGATCAGGGTGGATGTGTTACGGTAGTGATCAGGGTGGATGTGTTACGGTAGTGATCAGGGTGGATGTGTTACGGTAGTGATCAGGGTGGATGTGTTACGGTAGTGATCAGGGTGGATGTGTTACAGTAGCGATCAGGGTGGATGTGTTACAGTAGTGATCAGGGTGGATGTGTTACAGTAGTGATCAGGGTGGATGTGTTACGGTAGTGATCAGGGTGGATGTGTTACAGTAGTGATCAGGGTGGATGTGTTACAGTAGTGATCAGGGTGGATGTGTTACGGTAGTGATCAGGGTGGATGTGTTACGGTAGTGATCAGGGTGGATGTGTTACGGTATTGATCAGGGTGGATGTGTTACAGTAGTGATCAGGGTGGATGTGTTACAGTAGTGATCAGGGTGGATGTGTTACAGTAGCGATCAGGGTGGATGTGTTACAGTAGCGATCAGGGTGGATGTGTTACGGTAGTGATCAGGGTGGATGTGTTACGGTAGTGATCAGGGTGGATGTGTTACGGTAGTGATCAGGGTGGATGTGTTACAGTAGCGATCAGGGTGGATGTGTTACGGTAGCGATCAGGGTGGATGTGTTACGGTAGTGATCAGGGTGGATGTGTTACGGTAGTGATCAGGGTGGATGTGTTACGGTAGTGATCAGGGTGGATGTGTTACGGTAGTGATCAGGGTGGATGTGTTACGGTAGTGATCAGGGTGGATGTGTTACAGTAGCGATCAGGGTGGATGTGTTACAGTAGTGATCAGGGTGGATGTGTTACAGTAGTGATCAGGGTGGATGTGTTACGGTAGTGATCAGGGTGGATGTGTTACAGTAGTGATCAGGGTGGATGTGTTACAGTAGTGATCAGGGTGGATGTGTTACGGTAGTGATCAGGGTGGATGTGTTACAGTATTGATCAGGGTGGATGTGTTACAGTAGTGATCAGGGTGGATGTGTTACAGTAGTGATCAGGTGTGTTGAGCTGAAACATTCCTCCCCTGCACATAAAGCTTGTGGACAGGCCACACACAGTCACTGAGAAGTGAGTCTATAAGCGTGAGAGTGCAGGTATGCTGGGACAGCAGAACAGTAACTGCGCTTAACAGGCTCTGCTTCTGTGCGACTGTCCCAGCTCATATCATTAGTGTTAATACTGGCGTTTAGGGGAACCTCTTCAGACAGAAAATCAGCTGTGTTAAGAGAAGAGAAGCAAAGCCGTTTGAGCGCTGGAACTACGGACGCTGTGTGTGCTGAAGCACTACGGCCGGGCAAAGCCACGCCTCCCTCCTGTATCCTCAAACGCTAGCATGGGGCAGGCATCGGGCCTACCTGCTCTTTTTGCAGAACGGGCAGATATTTGCCCTGAAGGTAGAGAAAGCGGAAGAGAGGGTAGAATAATCAGATCATCTATTTCATTTGTGTGTGTGTGTTTGTGTGTGCTGTGTGTTTGTGAAACTTAAGGAAGGAGTTCACATGATTATGGACTGGAAAACAAAATGCCCCACTTCTAAGCATTAAACACCTACCATGAGCGTGGCACTGTGCTCTCTGTACCACAGCACATACACAGACTGTCGCGCGCGCGCGCGCGCACGCACGCACGCACGCACGCACGCCACACACACACGGCACACACACACGGCACACACACACGTGCCCGCACACACACACACACAGACACAGACACACACAGACACACACACACAGAAACGCATACGCCAACGCACACACGCCCATGCACCCCAGTGTACTACTGGGGTTTGTTGGAGGGTGCAATACAGTGACCCGTGTGAATATCGCAAACATTCTCACATAATAAAACACCCTTCAGTTAAATTTCACATTTCCATCTGCGTTTAGGTATGTCTGCCTGTACAAATGCCACAAACCCAAAGCAAACAGTACAATGCTTGGATAAAGCCTTTTTTGGGGCATTTTTGCTATTGCTGTTGATTAAAGAGTGACCCACGTGGTACATATTTCACAATGAAACAAAACCATGTGCACGTAATATATAGGGGATATATATTGGTTCCCTGTGTATAGGGTGTATAGGAGGTATATATGGGTTACCTGTGTATAGGGGGTGTATCAGGGGTATAGGGTGTATATATGGGTTCCCTGTGTATAGGGGGTATAGGAGGTATATATGGGTTCCCTGTGTATAGGGGGTGTATCAGGGGTATAGGAGGTATATATGGGTTCCCTGTGTATAGGGGGTATAGGGCAGGGTACAGGGCGCTCACCGGAGGCCACAGCAGGGCAGGGTGAGAAGTCGCACCAGAGCGAGCAGGACTCGCAGGGGGAGCAGGGTAAACACATACAGGAAGGCATCCAGGCACAGGAAGAACCCAAATATCATCAACTGCAGAAACAGAGTTTAACATTAAAATCAAGACTCACTCACAGAGTTTAACATTAACATTAAAACACAAACACAAACACAAACACACACACACACACACACACACACACACACACACACACACACACACACACACACTGCAGAATGGAGCCAAAATGGCTTCCCACTGTTGATATTCCACTGCAGCCAACCCACCCATATAAAATATGGCCTTTTAACAATGTCTTAACTCCGTAATCATTTACAAACACTACTTAAAGTGCAAATACTGGATTTATCATAAGAAATTAGTGAGGCTCCATGTTTCCAGTTAATCTTTTGTTTGCTGATAAGATTAATTGTTCCATGCAGAGGAGATGCTGATAAGAATGTAGCTGGGTGAACCCGACACAGTGGGGAATGGTACTGTGGAATGGGACCACCGCTGCCCCTGGTGGTTAAACTGCAGAAACTCAAACCCCCTTGTGACTATGCTGCAGTTTATTACTCAACCTGAATGGGTCAAAGCACAACATAGTGGACCGTGGAAACAACAGCACCCTCTGTGGGACAGACACGGTACTGCGGTGAGTGATCCAGCTATATAAACACTGATACCATGTAGAACAGTACAGCACCGTTCCCCTATAAACAATGATACCATGTAGAACAGTACAGCACCGTTCCCCTATAAATACTAATACCATGTAGAACAGTACAGCACCGTTCCCCTATAAATACTGATACCATGTAGAACAGTACAGCACCGTTCCCCTATAAACACTGATACCATGTAGAACAGTACAGCACCGTTCCCCTATAAACACTGATACCATGTAGAACAGTACAGAACCGTTCCCCTATAAACACTGATACCATGTAGAACAGTACAGAACCGTTCCCCTATAAACACTGATACCACGTAGAACGGACGAGGCCCACCTTTTCCAGTTCCCGGGGGATCCTCAGACATGTATAAACTCTCTCTCTGCGTTCAGTGTATTTGGCCTCGTTGTGTTCCAGAAAGTAGCCCCTCGTCAGCTCAGTACCAATGAACCGGACCAGTGACAGATCTGCATTTCAGGGAGAAAATTAACAACAATAACAATAATTAATAATAAAAATGTTACAGGAACACCACACATGCCAGCCTGTACACAGTTACTCTCACACACACATGCCAGCCTGTACACACAGTTACTCTCACACACACATGCCAGCCTGTACACACAGTTACTCTCACACACACATGCCAGCCTGTACACACAGTTACTCTCACACACACATGCCAGCCTGTACACACAGTTACTCTCACACACACGCCAGCCTGTACACACAGTTACTCTCACACACACATGCCAGCCTGTACACACAGTTACTCTCACACACACGCCAGCCTGTACACACAGTTACTCTCACACACACATGCCAGCCTGTACACACAGTTACTCTCACACACACATGCCAGCCTGTACACACAGTTACTCTCACACACACACACATGCCAGCCTGTACACACAGTTACTCTCACACACACGCCAGCCTGTACACACAGTTACTCTCACACACACATGCCAGCCTGTACACAGTTACTCTCACACACACACATGCCAGCCTGTACACAGTTACTCTCACACACACATGCCAGCCTGTACACACAGTTACTCTCACACACACATGCCAGCCTGTACACACAGTTACTCTCACACACACATGCCAGCCTGTACACAGTTACTCTCACACACACACATGCCAGCCTGTACAGTTACTCTCACACACACATGCCAGCCTGTACAGTTACTCTCACACACACATGCCAGCCTGTACACAGTTACTCTCACACACACATGCCAGCCTGTACACATAGTTACTCTCACACACACTGAACAACATGTGGAGTCTGAGCATTTCATTCCACTGTGTGTTATTAATGATTAAGTGTGTGTGTGTGTGCGCATGAGTGTTATTAATAGGGGTGTAATGGTATGCATTTGAATCGTACACCATATAGTGCAACCATAACAGTTCGGTTCGCATGCGAACGGAAATATTTGGCACAGTTGAACAGTGACATTTTAATGACGTGTTGCTTTTGTTGAGCGAATTGTCGTTATGGGTTTTCTCAATGCTGCGTGAAGTAAAACCAGAGTGAAACCAGCCCTTATACCGGCTATTTTCAAATGTAAGTTCCAATGGGTCATTTATAGCGCAGGCATCAGGGGGCAAGCCGTCCCTCCGCCTCTGACCAGTGCCCTGTGACCAGGTGTGACTGATAGTTCAGCATTGCCGTAGAGACAGTGTAAATATTCACATCCTTCTCTGACACCTGGACGGACAGCTTTACCTCAGGCCACAGCACCTGAAAGCTCTGCCAAAAGGCAGGTAATGCATTTACCCGCTAGCTACGCCCTGAATCAGCTTTACACAGCAATGTGACAGATAATGAATGCATTTACCCACTAGCTACGCCCTGAATCAGCTCTACACAGCAATGTGACAGATAATGAATGCATTTACCCGCTAGCTACGCCCTGAATCAGCTCTACACAGCAATGTGACAGATAATGAATGCATTTACCCGCTAGCTGCGCCCTGAATCAGCTTTACACAGCAATGTGACAGATAATGAATGCATTTACCCGCTAGCTACGCCCTGAATCAGCTTTACACAGCAATGTGACAGATAATGAATGCATTTACCCGCTAGCTACGCCCTGAATCAGCTTTACACAGCAATGTGACAGATAATGAATGCATTTACCCGCTAGCTGCACCCTGAATCAGCTTTACACAGCAATGTCACAGATAATGAATGCATTTACCCGCTAGCTGCACCCTGAATCAGCTCTACACAGCAATGTCACAGATAATGAATGCATTTACCCGCTAGCTACGCCCTGAATCAGCTCTACACAGCAATGTGACAGATAATGAATGCATTTACCCGCTAGCTACGCCCGGAATCAGCTTTACACAGCAATGTGACAGATAATGAATGCATTTACCCGCTAGCTGCACCCTGAATCAGCTCTACACAGCAATGTCACAGATAATGAATGCATTTACCCACTAGCTACGCCCTGAATCAGCTTTACACAGCAATGTGACAGATAATGAATGCATTTACCCACTAGCTACGCCCTGAATCAGCTCTACACAGCAATGTCACAGATAATGAATGCATTTACCCACTAGCTGCGCCCTGAATCAGCTCTACACAGCAATGTGACAGATAATGAATGCATTTACCCGCTAGCTACGCCCTGAATCAGCTTTACACAGCAATGTGACAGATAATGAATGCATTTACCCGCTAGCTGCACCCTGAATCAGCTTTACACAGCAATGTCACAGATAATGAATGCATTTACCCGCTAGCTGCACCCTGAATCAGCTCTACACAGCAATGTCACAGATAATGAATGCATTTACCCGCTAGCTACGCCCTGAATCAGCTTTACACAGCAATGTGACAGATAATGAATGCATTTACCCACTAGCTACGCCCTGAATCAGCTCTACACAGCAATGTCACAGATAATGAATGCATTTACCCACTAGCTGCGCCCTGAATCAGCTCTACACAGCAATGTGACAGATAATGAATGCATTTACCCGCTAGCTACGCCCTGAATCAGCTTTACACAGCAATGTGACAGATAATGAATGCATTTACCCACTAGCTACGCCCTGAATCAGCTCTACACAGCAATGTGACAGATTATGAATGCATTTACCCACTAGCTGCGCCCTGAATCAGCTCTACACAGCAATGTGACAGATAATGAATGCATTTACCCACTAGCTGCGCCCTGAATCAGCTCTACACAGCAATGTCACAGATTATGAATGCATTTACCCACTAGCTGCGCCCTGAATCAGCTCTACACAGCAATGTGACAGATAATGAATGCATTTACCCACTAGCTGCGCCCTGAATCAGCTCTACACAGCAATGTCACAGATAATGAATGCATTTACCCACTAGCTACGCCCTGAATCAGCTCTACACAGCAATGTGACAGATAATGAATGCATTTACCCACTAGCTACGCCCTGAATCAGCTCTACACAGCAATGTCACAGATAATGAATGCATTTACCCACTAGCTGCGCCCTGAATCAGCTCTACACAGCAATGTGACAGATAATGAATGCATTTACCCGCTAGCTGCACCCTGAATCAGCTCTACACAGCAATGTCACAGATAATGAATGCATTTACCCGCTAGCTGCACCCTGAATCAGCTCTACACAGCAATGTCACAGATAATGAATGCATTTACCCGCAAGCTACACCCTGAATCAGCTCTACACAGCAATGTGACAGATTATGAATGCATTTACCCGCTAGCTACGCCCTGAATCAGCTTTACACAGCAATGTGACAGATTATGAATGCATTTACCCGCTAGCTACGCCCTGAATCAGCTCTACACAGCAATGTGACAGATTATGAATGCATTTACCCACTAGCTGCGCCCTGAATCAGCTCTACACAGCAATGTGACAGATAATGAATGCATTTACCCGCTAGCTACGCCCTGAATCAGCTTTACACAGCAATGTGACAGATAATGAATGCATTTACCCACTAGCTACGCCCTGAATCAGCTCTACACAGCAATGTGACAGATTATGAATGCATTTACCCACTAGCTGCGCCCTGAATCAGCTCTACACAGCAATGTGACAGATAATGAATGCATTTACCCACTAGCTGCGCCCTGAATCAGCTCTACACAGCAATGTCACAGATTATGAATGCATTTACCCACTAGCTGCGCCCTGAATCAGCTCTACACAGCAATGTGACAGATAATGAATGCATTTACCCACTAGCTGCGCCCTGAATCAGCTCTACACAGCAATGTCACAGATAATGAATGCATTTACCCACTAGCTACGCCCTGAATCAGCTCTACACAGCAATGTGACAGATAATGAATGCATTTACCCACTAGCTACGCCCTGAATCAGCTCTACACAGCAATGTCACAGATAATGAATGCATTTACCCCACTAGCTGCGCCCTGAATCAGCTCTACACAGCAATGTGACAGATAATGAATGCATTTACCCGCTAAGCTGCACCCTGAATCAGCTCTACACAGCAATGTCACAGATAATGAATGCATTTACCCGCTAGCTGCACCCTGAATCAGCTCTACACAGCAATGTCACAGATAATGAATGCATTTACCCACTAGCTACGCCCTGAATCAGCTCTACACAGCAATGTGACAGATTATGAATGCATTTACCCGCTAGCTACGCCCTGAATCGAGCTCTACACAGCAATGTGACAGATTATGAATGCATTTACCCACTAGCTGCTCCCTGAATCAGCTCTACACAGCAATGTGACAGATAATGAATGCATTTACCCACTAGCTACGCCCTGAATCAGCTCTACACAGCAATGTGACAGATTATGAATGCATTTACCCACTAGCTGCGCCCTGAATCAGCTCTACACAGCAATGTGACAGATAATGAATGCATTTACCCGCTAGCTGCACCCTGAATCAGCTTTACACAGCAATGTCACAGATAATGAATGCATTTACCCACTAGCTGCGCCCTGAATCAGCTCTACACAGCAATGTCACAGATAATGAATGCATTTACCCACTAGCTGCGCCCTGAATCAGCTCTACACAGCAATGTCACAGATAATGAATGCATTTACCCACTAGCTGCGCCCTGAATCAGCTCTACACAGCAATGTCACAGATAATGAATGCATTTACCCACTAGCTGCGCCCTGAATCAGCTCTACACAGCAATGTCACAGATAATGAATGCATTTACCCACTAGCTGCGCCCTGAATCAGCTCTACACAGCAATGTCACAGATAATGAATGCATTTACCCGCTAGCTGCACCCTGAATCAGCTCTACACAGCAATGTGACAGATAATGAATGCATTTACCCACTAGCTACGCCCTGAATCAGCTCTACACAGCAATGTCACAGATAATGAATGCATTTACCCGCTAGCTGCACCCTGAATCAGCTCTACACAGCAATGTGACAGATAATGAATGCATTTACCCACTAGCTACGCCCTGAATCAGCTCTACACAGCAATGTGACAGATTATGAATGCATTTACCCGCTAGCTACGCCCTGAATCAGCTCTACACAGCAATGTGACAGATTATGAATGCATTTACCCACTAGCTGCTCCCTGAATCAGCTCTACACAGCAATGTGACAGATAATGAATGCATTTACCCGCTAGCTACGCCCTGAATCAGCTCTACACAGCAATGTGACAGATAATGAATGCATTTACCCGCTAGCTGCGCCCTGAATCAGCTCTACACAGCAATGTGACAGATTATGTCAATGTCTAGCCTACACAGATACTATTACAAAACATCCAACATAATCAGTCGGTCATCAAACCAGCAGGTTTCCTCAAAGGGCCTTGGGGCTGTTTTATAACTGCATGGTTATGCAAATGAGGCTTCAGTTAGACTTTTAAAAGCAGCTCAATTTAAAAGCTTAGTACCTCTGATCAAACCATTTCCCTTTCACTCAACCCAGCTGCCCTCGAATCAGGCCATCCATCAGACAATAAAAACCATGAATATTTCTTTATGTACAAATTAAATCTTAACTTCTTTCCCCCTAAAAAAGCAACACATTGGAAAAGGACAGGCACACATTGGAGAAGGACAGGCATACATTGGAGAAGGACAGGCACACACTGGAGAAGGACAGGCACACACTGGAGAAGGACAGGCACACACTGGAGTAGGACAGGCACACACTGGAGTAGGACAGGCACACATTGGAGAAGTACAGGCACACACTGGAGAAGGACAGGCACACACTGGAGTAGGACAGGCACACATTGGAGAAGGACAGGCACACACTGGAGTAGGACAGGCACACATTGGAGTAGGACAGGCACACATTGGAGAAGGACAGGCACACATTGGAGAAGGACAGGCACACATTGGAGAAGGACAGGCACACACTGGAGTAGGACAGGCACACATTGGAGAAGGACAGGCACACATTGGAGAAGGACAGGCACACACTGGAGTAGGACAGGCACACATTGGAGAAGTACAGGCACACACTGGAGTAGGACAGGCACACACTGGAGAAGGACAGGCACACATTGGAGAAGGACAGGCACACATTAATGGACTCCTGAAACATACTGTGCTTGTCATTCATGTGCTGTTGTGTTGATTTCAGAAACCAAATCTGAAGTCATTAGTTGTGCTCTCTGCTCATTTTAAAGCTGCAGGTGCTGAAGGAGGTTCCATGGGGGCGTGGCCAACATCCATTTAGGACAGAAATCATTATCATCGTCATCATCATCATCATCATCTTCAGCTGCGCTGGCTAACAAACAGTAGCCTACTGATGTTGGTTTTCTCTCTCATAAAGACGGATAGAAAGCAAACCAAGAGTTCATCTTCACTTTCATCCCCAGCAGGAACATGGCCGTTTAGTTTAGGCAGAAAATAACGGTGTTATTATGGCTGGGATACCATGTCAAACGTCTGATTTTACACTGACGAGTTCCATTTATGGGACTACGGCCTTAATTATGCAAACCTGTTTACTTCCAATACTGTCAATGTTCCACTGTAAAATCTACAAATACAACTTCCGAGTATCTTAAATTATTATTGACAGTAAAGTGCAGGTCCAGGGAGACAGCTCAGAAGACGAGGCTAAACCCCAGAACAGCATCAGCACCACGGATCGATCATGTTCACTCACACACACACACACACACACACACACACACACACACACACACACACACACACACACACACACACACACACACACACACACATCCTTTCTGCATGAATGGGGCTCCGACGGGCCACACTCATCATCCACTCACAGCTTAAAACCAAGCATTTATACTCTGAAAACATTTAGGTATTTAGTCTAATTGTTAATAACCTATTGGAAATAACTAAATGCTAAGACCTCTAGCAGCTATTTTGGATTCTGTTGACCAGCTAAGATAATGAGCTATTGAGCCATTTAGCCACAAGGTAACGTTACTGTATCGTACTGTGTGTTAACGTAGCGTTAGCATACATAGCGACGGGTGCGTTCCTAGCTCGGCTTGTAAATAAGTGCTAACAAGCTACACAGTTAACTATCTACATATATATCATTTTAACTATCTATATATATCACGCAGGAACACAAAGCATGGCAGGTTTTCAACCATGATATTGACAGTAACGTTACTAAGCAGCGAGATAACCTAAATTACATATACCAATTAAATTATTCAATAATGACAAGTTTTCTAGAATTACATTACAGGCATTTAGCAGACACTCTTATCCAGAGCGACTTACACAACTTTTTAGCATTTTTTTAAATTTTTTTTTACATATCATCCATTTATACAGCTGGATATATACTGAAGCGATTCAGCTTAAGTACCTTGCTCAAGGGTACAACGGCAGTGTACTCCCTGGGAATCGAACCTGCAACCTTTCGGTTACAAGGCCGGGCTAGCCAGTTCCTTTACCATTATACTACACTGCCGCCTATGGCAGAATGGCAGCAGCCTCTGGCTAGCCCGTTAGCGAAGAGAGCTGAGCTAGCCAATTAACCAGGACTGAGAGCCTGGTTAGCCCATTAGCCAGGACAGAGAGCCTGGCTAGCCCATTAGCCAGGACAGAGAGCCTGGCTAGCCCATTAGCCAGGACAGAGAGCCTGGCTAGCCCATTAGCCAGGACAGAGAGCCTGGTTAGCCCATTAGTCAGGACAGAGAGCCTGGCTAGCCCATTAGTCAGGACAGAGAGCTGAGCTAGCCCATTAACCCTGGACAGAGAGCCTGGTTAGCCCATTAGCCAGGACTGAGAGCCTGGTTAGCCCATTAGCCAGGACAGAGAGCCTGGTTAGCCCATTAGCCAGGACTGAGAGCCTGGTTAGCCCATTAGCCAGGACTGAGAGCCTGGCTAGCCCATTAGTCAGGACAGAGAGCTGAGCTAGCCCATTAGTCAGGACAGAGAGCTGAGCTAGCCCATTAGCCAGTACTGAGAGCCTGGTTAGCCCATTAGCCAGGACAGAGAGCCTGGCTAGCCCATTAGGCCGGACAGAGAGCCTGGCTAACCCGTTAGCTGGCTACCACTTTGGACTTTATCCAACACTCCGTAACTTAGCTAGTTAGCTAATATTGGACGCATGTGGCTAATTAGTGCTAGCTAGTTGTACTGGCTAACCAGGTAAATTAAGTATGCTACAAATTTTGCCAACATCTGAAGGTTAGCTTGTAGACAGCTAACGTTACCTTAACGTTATATCTTCAGTCAACTATCACGGCACGAAATGCCGTCCACGCAACTCCGCAACCCAGCATTAACGTTAGCATTAATTCGCTGGTTAGCAAGCTAGCCTGAAATAAAGTGCCATGCTACTCTCTAAAGTAACGATTAAAAACAAGATATTACAGCGCTAGCGGGACAGCTGTGTGGACACCACAAACTAACGTTACTCACCAGAGAGACTGCTCTGTTTACCCTTCTTGCCAGCGTTTCTCTCATAAAAACCCAGAGTTTCTGTAACTTCTGAAGGGCTGCTGTTCTTCTCTGACTTTGTTTTGCGGTTCCCAGTCAATTTCTCCCTCTCCTTGTCCTCCGTTTCAGTGTCTTTTTCCTCTCCAAGCCCAGCTGCCACCGAATCCGCCATCTTCGCTCAGTCGCAGCAAGAGCAACTGACGCAAAATATTAACTGAACGTCATCACGTCACGCTGGAATATACTCGGACTCCAAATCCCAGAAAACGAATTTGGTTTGAGTGTTCTTCTTCTTTTACTTCTTCTTCTTAGTTTAATGGGTAGTTACAGCCTTAATGGCGCATACCGCCATCTACTGGAGCAGATATGGGCTTGTTAATGCAAAACATACTATAGATAAGTCAGTAGTACTTCTTAAAAAAAAGAAAAGTCTACAATCTATAAAACAATAATGTTTGTTTAAAATATAAAATAAGCTCTCTGCTCAGAACTTTAAGACCAGATGAGTACCCCAGCACCACTGTGATATTAAACCCAAGCCCTGCTGCCTTGACTGTTTGTCTCAGTCACACCCTCTCCTCTACATACATGCTGTGTCCGAATGAGAGCCCTATCTACTGCGTCCTGTCTCCTTTGTACAGTTTAGTGGCAGATGTGTGCTGTTTAATGTGCACTGTTTAGTATGCGACGTACAGTACACAAAAAAATATCCTCCGTACTATTTTCCAACCGTACTGTGGAAGTGTCATAAGACGTCCCACTCTTGTGTGGCCGTGTCACGTGTTGTTTTTTGTTGTTATTGAAGAAAAATGTCAGCAAAGCTGCGCGTCATATTCATGTGACCAAAATGTTCGCATACTTCTTGAAAAGTATGCTCACAAATATACTCAGCGAAACCCCGGAAGTAAGTATATCATACGGGGGTTTTAAGTATACTACATTTATTTAAAAAAAAATTTCACCTGCTTAACGAATTTCTTGTCCTGTCTCCTCAACAAGCCTACTTCATAGTATGGAAGGGTGCTGATTCGGACACAGCCATAGTCTTGTAGCATGCTTCCCAACACGATACAGGCTGTGGTTCAGAGATGTATGACCCAGTCGTAGGCGAGTTATCACTACCCCCTCCCCACGCTCCTTTGTATGCAATACAGCTGTGACCTCTGACCTCTGTGTCCCAGAGAGGCTGCCATTGTTGGATGAGGGCCTTTGCCTCTGTTCTGCCCATTACAACAGGCCCTAGCATTGCCTCTGTTCTGCCCATTACAACAGGCACTAGCATTGCCTCTGTTCTGCCCATTACAACAGGCACTAGCATTGCCTCTGTTCTGCCCATTACAACAGGCCCTAGCATTGCCTCTGTTCTGCCCATTACAACAGGCCCTAGCATTGTCTCTGTTCTGCCCATTACAACAGGCCCTAGCATTGTCTCTGTTCTGCCCATTGCAACAGGCACTAGCATTGTCTCTGTTCTGCCCATTACAACAGGCACTAGCATTGCCTCTGTTCTGCCCATTACAACAGGCACTAGCATTGCCTCTGTTCTGCCCATTACAACAGGCACTAGCATTGCCTCTGTTCTGCCCATTGCAACAGGCACTAGCATTGCCTCTGTTCTGCCCATTGCAACAGGCCCTAGCATTGCCTCTGTTCTGCCCATTGCAACAGGCACTAGCATTGCCTCTGTTCTGCCCATTACAACAGGCACTAGCATTGTCTCTGTTCTGCCCATTACAACAGGCCCTAGCATTGCCTCTGTTCTGCCCATTACAACAGGCACTAGCATTGCCTCTGTTCTGCCCATTGCAACAGGCCCTAGCATTGCCTCTGTTCTGCCCATTACAACAGCCACTAGCATTGTCTCTGTTCTGCCCATTACAACAGGCCCTAGCATTGCCTCTGTTCTGCCCATTGCAACAGGCACTAGCATTGTCTCTGTTCTGCCCATTGCAACAGGCACTAGCATTGCCTCTGTTCTGCCCATTGCAACAGGCACTAGCATTGCCTCTGTTCTGCCCATTACAACAGGCCCTAGCATTGTCTCTGTTCTGCCCATTACAACAGGCCCTAGCATGTTTTGCATCCACAACTATACAGTTATCTCTGTTCTTTTAAATGTGTTCAGCATTTTTCACCGAGACAAAGTCAGATGGGGAGATACATAGATGAACTCAAAACACTGTTTATACCGAGATGTTAAGTGAAAACACTACATATATTGTAGAAAATACGCCTCAAAATTCTTGTCATCACGGAACAACCAGGTATATTGGCACATTTTGGATTCTCTACTCAGTTAAGATGAATTACATGAATGGCTGTAAAGTGTGGCTAGTTTTTCCACCCGTTTTGAGATTTGACCTTCTGGTCAAGCATAGACACAAGTAAAAATAACCTTATTATGATAATTCTAGAATACTGTAAATTTGACTGTGGATTTGAAATGGAACAGTGACTATGAGGTAAAAGTGCAGACATTCAGCTTTAATTTGAGGGTGAAAAACACTTGTGGTTTTTATATCTTTGTAGATTTACCTACTTGTATATTTACAGTATATAAATTAGGTTAGTAGAAAACATCCATACAACATCAAGAGTGAAGAGTTGTATCTTACCATTCCTTAGTAAATCAATTACTCAGAAAATCCTTACTCTTACCAAAAAAATATTCCTTAGCGAACAGTGACATCTAGTGGCAGGCTATGTTAAACTGTAAATTTGAATCCTCAGTTATCCCATAGTTCTGAAAATTTTTCAAGTGTGTGTGCATGTGTAGATCATAGCACATGTACTTGCTGGAAACATTTCTGACTGCCAAACTGTGGGTAGGTGGATGGCTGACCTAATTTAAAGAACCACCTCTGGTTGGTCTTCATTACAGTGGATGGACTCTAGACTTTCTGACAGGTGTAATGCAAGAGGCCTGACATTTAATACCAGTCTCCCTTCACTACAGACACACAGCACATCTTCTGAGTGCTCTAACCACTTCTTTAATGGAGGCGATATATGTGACTGATTTGATGATTGCAGCTGTAATTTTGGTCAGATGTTGTATGGCTCAGACATCACTAATATTTCCTTCTCCTTTTGAGTTGTACTGGTGAATATTGTACATTTAAAATGCTATATTAACATTGTTCCTTATATCATATAATAATATTAAGTTCTTATTTGAACCATGTCTAGTGGCTAACCAGCCTCCTTTACAGAAACATTATTAATGTACATTGTACCTGTCAAATAGAATAATAATGAGTGATGTAAAACAATTGCATTGTAAAAAATTACCTAAACTTTTTACTTTTTCCCCCCCCAGTTATAAACAATGATCCTAGAGCACAAACCAATACGCACACAGCACATGATTTGTGGGTGATTTATTGAATTCTATGACTCTTTATCATCATGTTCAACTGAAGCACTCTCACATACTGCTGAAAACAGTGTAAGCACAGAGTAAGGCCACAGGCACTCTCTCACATACTGCTGAAAACAGTGTAAGCACAGAGTAAGGCCACAGGCACTCTCTCACATACTGCTGAAAACAGTGTAAGCACAGAGTAAGGCCACAGGCACTCTCTCACATACTGCTGAAAACAGTGTAAAGGAGTTTAACAGAGAGTTTCTTTCATTGGTTCTGTATTTTCAGGCTACAGGAAGTGATGCGTGCTGGCGGTAGGCCGAGGCAGTGTGTGGATGCTGCTGCAGCTGCCTACAGCTAGAGGGCGCGCTCCTCACTGCTGCACGACCGTGGCCTCAGTCTGACCCCCAGAGGTCACAAGCTGCACCAGACTCCCCGATGCCGGGCGCTCCTCTCCTGTTGTCCATTTGAAGAAGGTTCTGGAAGAACAGGACAGATATTACTGTATATTCATATATACAGTCCACCTTAGCACCTCAGTGGTGGAATGAACTTCCCATTCCCCTACGTTCTACTGGAACCCTGCCTGCGCTCCGTTGAGGCCTGAAGACACACCTCTTCAGACTCCACCTTGACTGATATTCTAACCTAGGACCTCATGGTACTAGTTCCCTGTGTTTTCCTGTCTGTTTGTTATAGTTTATAATCGTATTTAGAATAGAAGTGTAGTATAGCTGATTTACCCACAGCTTACTGTGAACTACAGTCAACGTTCCTTACTAGGGATAGCTGCTACATTATGGGAAGGATGTGCTTTGTCTTGTCTGTTCTGTAGTGAGCTTGATGACGTCTCTGTATGCACTTATTGTACGTCGCTTTGGATAAAAGCGTCTGCTAAATGAAAGTAATGTAATATAATACAGTCTGTGATCTTTCACTCCTTTAGTAATACCGTAGAATCAAAGGCTCCCACATCTCTGAGGCTCCCTCGAACCCTCTCAGTCAGGTGTGTGTGATGGGCCTTCCTCAAACCCTCTCAGTCAGGTGTGTGTGATGGGCCTTCCTCAAACCCTCTCAGTCAGGTGTGTGTGATGGGCCTTCCTCAAACCCTCTCAGTCAGGTGTGTGTGATGGGCCTTCCTCAAACCCTCTCAGTCAGGTGTGTGTGATGGGCCTTCCTCAAACTCTCTCAGTCAGGTGTGTGTGACTGGTGCTTAATACTTTCAGGACAGTTTTCAGGATTAAACTATGTTTACAGTGAATCCCAGTCTCATTCTCCTGTATCACTAGACATACAGTGCCCTCCACAATTATTGGCACCCCTGGTAAAGATGAGTAAAAAGGGTTATAAAAAATTTACCGCTTGGTGAATTAGCTTAATCTCACACTGAAAAAATGAGAAAAATCCAATCTTTAATTGAAGTAAATTGATTCTGAGAAAAAAAAATCCCTCATCAAGAAATAATAATTTTTTAACAAAACCACGTGTGCCACAATTTTTGGCACCCCTAGAAATTCTTATGAACAAAATGTAACTAACATTTTTTTCTATTTATATTTTACTTTTTAAAGTTCTTAATCAGTGTTTAGGAACTTTCAAGCAATAATCCATGACTTACTGTTTCACTGGGGTATAAATATGAGGTGGCACAGAGGCCATATTATATTCCCTTATTCATACATCAACATGGGAAAGATAAGAGAACACACAAATTAAATTAGGGAAAAGTGTGTTGAGCTTCATAAGTCAGGGAATGGCTATAAAAAATAGCTACTCACCTGAAAATGCCCATATCTACCATTAGGGCAATAATTAAAAATTTCAAAGCAACTGGAACTGTTATAAACTTGCCTGGAAGAGGACCCAAGTTTATTTTGCCCCCACACACAGTGAGGAGAATGGTAAGAGAGGCAAAAAAAATCCCAAAGGATCACTGTTGGAGAATTACAGAGGAAAGTAGCATCTTGGGGTCATCAAGTCTCCAAAACTACCATTAGACGTTACCTCCATGCCAACAAATTATTTTAAAGCCTTTCCTGTCATTTCGCCACAAACGTAAGCGCCTGGAGTTTTCTAAATGCTACTGTTTGATTACAAATCTAAAATTGTAGGCAAATCAAGAAAAAATATGTCTTTGTCCCAAACATTATGGAGGGCACTGTATATATACACGCACACACACGTATATACACACACACACACACAGACATATAGACGCACACACACGTATATACACACACACACACGTATATACACACACACACACAGACATATAGACGCACACACACGTATATACACACACACACAGACATATAGACGCACACACACGTATATACACACACACACACAGACATATACACGCACACACACGTATATACACACACACACACAGACATATAGACGCACACACACGTATATACACACACACACACAGACATATAGACGCACACACACGTATATACACACACACACACACACAGACATATAGACGCACACACACGTATATACACACACACACAGACATATAGACGCACACACACGTATATACACACACACACACAGACATATACACGCACACACACGTATATACACACACACACACAGACATATAGACGCACACACACGTATATACACACACACACACAGACATATAGACGCACACACACGTATATACACACACACACAGACATATAGACGCACACACACGTATATACACACACACACACACAGACATATAGACGCACACACACGTATATACACACACACACACACAGACATATAGACGCACACACACGTATATACACACACACACAGACATATAGACGCACACACACGTATATACACACACACAGACATATAGACGCACACACACGTATATACACACACACACACAGACATATAGACGCACGCACACGTATATACACACACACACACAGACATATAGACGCACACACACGTATATACACACACACACAGACATATAGACGCACACACACGTATATACACACACACAGACATATAGACGCACACACACGTATATACACACACACACAGACATATAGACGCACACACACGTATATACACACACACACAGACATATAGACGCACACACACGTATATACACACACACACAGACATATACACACAAACACTCACACACTGTCTCACTCACTCTGCCACAAAATCCAGTGGTGTCCAGGAACCAAAGTCCGCATCAGGCATCGATTTCCTGTTCATCGGCGTATCCAAGGTCACACTGAAACAAACACAGAAAGAACAGGAACTGGTGGTGTCTCACAAATAAACAACAGTAAGTGTTACTGTCCTAAAGCACTGCCCTCATTAGTGTCTCACAAATAAACCACTGCCCTCATTCACAAATACATTACAAAATACACACTATAAACCACTGTCCACATTCACAAATAAACTATAAAATACACACTATAAACCACTGCCCTCATTCACAAATAAACTACACAAAATACACTGTAAACCACTGACCACATTCACAAATACATTACAAAATACACACTATAAACCACTGCCCTCATTCACAAATAAACTACACAAAATACACTGTAAACCACTGTCCACATTCAGAAATAAAGATACTCCTGAACACCATGAGCCTGATACTGCTGTAGATGTTTTTAGGCTGTAGATGTTCAGGCTGTAGGTGTTCAGGCTGTAAGCGTTCAGGCTGTAGGTGTTCAGGCTGTAAGCGTTCAGGCTGTAGGTGTTCAGGCTGTAAGCGTTCAGGCTGTAGGTGTTCAGGCTGTAGGTGTTCAGGCTGTAAGCGTTCAGGCTGTAGGTGTTCAGGCTGTAAGCGTTCAGGCTGTAAGTGTTCAGGCTGTAAGCGTTCAGGCTGTAAGTGTTCAGGCTGAAAGCGTTCAGGCTGTAAGCATTCAGGCTGTAAGTGTTCAGGCTGTAAGCATTCAGGCTGTAGGTGTTCAGGCTGTAAGCGTTCAGGCTGTAGGTGTTCAGGTTCTAGGTGTTCAGGCTGTAAGCGTTCAGGCTGTAGGTGTTCAGGCTGTAAGCGTTCAGGCTGTAGGTGTTCAGGTTCTAGGTGTTCAGGCTGTAGGTGTTCAGACTGTAGGTGTTCAGGCTGTAGGTGTTCAGGCTGTAGGTGTTCAGGCTGTAGGTGTTCAGGCTGTAAGCGTTCAGGCTGTAGGTGTTCAGGCTGTAAGCGTTCAGGCTGTAGGTGTTCAGGCTGTAGGTGTTCAGGCTGTAGGTGTTCAGGCTGTAAGGGTTCAGGTTCTAGGTGTTCAGGCTGTAAGCGTTCAGGCTGTAGGTGTTCAGGCTGTAAGGGTTCAGACTGTAGGTGTTCAGGCTGTAAGCGTTCAGGCTGCAGGTGTTCAGGCTGTAAGCGTTCAGGCTGCAGGTGTTCAGGCTGTAAGCGTTCAGGCTGTAGGTGTTCAGGTTCTAGGTGTTCAGGCTGTAAGCGTTCAGGCTGTAGATGTTCAGGCTGTAAGGGTTCAGGCTGATGGTGTTCAGGCTGTACTCACGGCAGAATGGCGAGGGTGCTAGAGTGGGGCGGGAGGCCACTCTTCTCTCCGGCGAGACTCTGGCACAGCTGGTGCACTGCAGCCTTCGCCATTCCATATCCCAGCATGCCTGCAGGGGAGGGAGGGAGGGAGGGGACATTTATGCCACACCGTATCCCAGCATGCCTGCAGGGGAGGGAGGGAGGGGACATTTATGCCACACCGTATCCCAGCATGCCTGCAGGGGAGGGAGGGAGGGGACATTTATGCCACACCGTATCCCAGCATGCCTGCAGGGGAGGGAGGGAGGGGACATTTATGCCACACCGTATCCCAGCATGACAGGGCACATAGTAGACAGGGGTCTGAGTGGACAGGAAATAGGGGTCGCATTCGGTCACGGCCCTAGTGTAAGAGTGCCAATATAGTGAATGCACCATGGCCTGAGTGTTTTAAAAGGAGAGAAGTGTCCGAATATGACGGGCGTCTACAGCGCCCCCTCCTGGAGACCATTGCAGAGATGTCTGGCTCTGATTAACACTGCTCCAGACTATCCTCCACCCAATGACCTCCCTGTGTTAACCTGGCCACACTGAGCACATCTATGAGAGAGAACACGTGCAGTCTGGCCTCTGCAGGAATGCCATGCGTGTGCAACATTGCAGGAATGCCATGCGTGTGCAACATTGCAGGAATCATTCTCCTGCTTTCTGCTCCCCACACAGCACACAATACACCATGTGACCCGTCTGCTGAGTCAGCCTTTTCCTGGAGCTTCAGCTAAGCTGTGCATTGTTCTCAGTGCGCTGGTCTCAGTGCGCTGGTCTCAGTGCGCTGGCCTAAGTGCGCTGGTCTCAGTACGCTGGTCTCAGTACGCTGGCCTAAGTGCGCTGGCCTAAGTGCGCTGGTCTCAGTACGCTGGTCTCAGTACGCTGGCCTAAGTGCGCTGGTCTCAGTACGCTGGCCTAAGTGCGCTGGTCTCAGTACGCTGGCCTAAGTGCGCTGGTCTCAGTACGCT
The DNA here is from genome assembly GCA_029718625.1 of Synaphobranchus kaupii. Classification (NCBI taxonomy): domain Eukaryota; kingdom Metazoa; phylum Chordata; class Actinopteri; order Anguilliformes; family Synaphobranchidae; genus Synaphobranchus; species Synaphobranchus kaupii. The sequence goes on along the minus strand of CM056395.1, from coordinate 31,423,027 downwards.
GGTCTCAGTACGCTGGTCTCAGTACGCTGGTCTCAGTGCATGAATCATAATTATCTCTCAGTTACAGCGGGTAACAGACACCATGGGAGTGTACAAAAACAGTGCCCAATGGCCAGAGTACAGATCGACTTCATCTTAAAGTTGATAAGTACTGACAGAATACATTTAATTATCTGTGGGGCTGCTGAGCTGTTCAGTCTCCATACCATCTGGCACACTGTGTGACTAAACACACATACGCACTCGCACGCACACACACGCGTACACACACAGGACATTGACCCGAAAGAAAGCAACATAAAGGTCATGCAGGGAGCTTCAGTGGATAAGGATCTGTGATTATACCACTGTACTCCAGTTAAGCTGCCACCCTCAGCAACAACCTGGAGCCCCAGCTAGTGCTGCTCTTACCTGGAGCCCCCCCAGCTAGTACTGCTCTTACCTGGAGCCCCAGCTAGTACTGCTCTTACCTGGAGCCCCAGCTAGTGCTGCTCTTACCTGGAGCCCCCCCAGCTAGTACTGCTCTTACCTGGAGCCCCAGCTAGTGCTGCTCTTACCTGGAGACCCCCAGCTAGTGCTGCTCTTACCTGGAGCCCCCCCAGCTAGTACTACTCTTACCTGGAGCCCCAGCTAGTGCTGCTCTTACCTGGAGCCCCAGCTAGTGCTGCTCTTACCTGGAGTCCCAGCTAGTGCTGCTCTTACCTGGAGCCCCCCCAGCTAGTGCTGCTCTTACCTGGAGTCCCAGCTAGTGCTGCTCTTACCTGGAGCCCCCCCCAGCTAGTGCTGCTCTTACCTGGAGTCCCCCCCCAGCTAGTGCTGCTCTTACCTGGAGTCCCAGCTAGTGCTGCTCTTACCTGGAGCCCCAGCTAGTGCTGCTCTTACCTGGAGCCCCCCCAGCTAGTGCTGCTCTTACCTGGAGTCCCAGCTAGTGCTGCTCTTACCTGGAGCCCCAGCTAGTGCTGCTCTTACCTGGAGCCCCAGCTAGTGCTGCTCTTACCTGGAGTCCCAGCTAGTGCTGCTCTTACCTGGGGTCCCAGCTAGTGCTGCTCTTACCTGGAGCCCCAGCTAGTGCTGCTCTTACCTGGAGCCCCAGCTAGTGCTGCTCTTACCTGGAGTCCCAACTAGTGCTGCTCTTACCTGGAGCCCCCCCAGCTAGTGCTGCTCTTACCTGGAGTCCCAGCTAGTGCTGCTCTTACCTGGAGCCCCCCCAGCTAGTGCTGCTCTTACCTGGAGTCCCAGCTAGTGCTGCTCTTACCTGGAGCCCCAGCTAGTGCTGCTCTTACCTGGAGCCCCAGCTAGTGCTGCTCTTACCTGGAGTCCCAGCTAGTGCTGCTCTTACCTGGAGCCCCCCCAGCTAGTGCTGCTCTTACCTGGAGTCCCAGCTAGTGCTGCTCTTACCTGGAGCCCCCCCAGCTAGTGCTGCTCTTACCTGGAGTCCCCCCCCAGCTAGTGCTGCTCTTACCTGGAGTCCCAGCTAGTGCTGCTCTTACCTGGAGCCCCAGCTAGTGCTGCTCTTACCTGGAGTCCCAGCTAGTGCTGCTCTTACCTGGAGCCCCAGCTAGTGCTGCTCTTACCTGGAGTCCCATTTGGTGCTGCTCTTACCTGGAGTCCCAGCTATTGCTGCTCTTACCTGGAGCCCCAGCTAGTGCTGCTCTTACCTGGAGCCCCAGCTAGTGCTGCTCTTACCTGGAGTCCCAACTAGTGCTGCTCTTACCTGGAGTCCCAGCTAGTGCTGCTCTTACCTGGAGTCCCAGCTAGTGCTGCTCTTACCTGGAGCCCCCCAGCTAGTGCTGCTCTTACTTGGAGTCCCAGTTGGTGCTGCTCTTACCTGGAGACCCCCAGCTAGTGCTGCTCTTACCTGGAGTCCCAGCTAGTGCTGCTTTAGCTCCTGCTAAGGTCAGCAGACCACCGTCTTTTAGGTGTTTGGTGGCCAGATGGCTGGAGATGGTGGACGTCCACACACTCTGCTTCCACATCAGATCAGAGTTTTTGTACAGAGCTACAGGGCACAATACGATGAAGTTACATGTGTTCCTCAAATTATCATTTTATGTTTTTTTAACATTCTTCACATCCAATAGGAACAATAAAACAACTGTAGAGAATTAAACTGTTGAACTAAATAGTGACAGATTCAGCATTTACTGGTTACTGCACTTTACTGTGTATAAAACACATTTTGCTTTCCTACATAACCTCTTTAAGTGCAAAGCATTATTATCACAGCAACACTTGCTTGAACAAAAATGATTATGTAGCTAATTGACTTGTGATTAAAATGCAAAATCAATGTAAAATTGACTTGTTAGATGAAAAAAGTGGTTTCTGTTTCAATGTTTTACTGGATCTGGACTGTCAGATGATTGCGTTACTGTTTTTATAGTCTTTTATGATATTTTCCCAATAATACTAGGCATTGACCCTTAGCCTTGGCGCTTCCACCAGCCCATCCTCCGGCTACACAAAGAATCGCGTCCACTTTCTCTGCTCCGAGCAGCTCGGAGACATCTGCTGTCACCTGAAACACCCAGGAACACACATTCACTCTTCTCTCACCATTAAAAATATATTCATTTACGATTTCTGTTCCAATCATGTCGATCGATTTTTATTTTATCGAGCGCAGTGAAATGACTGTATCCTTGACGACTGGATGTGGAGTGAAAGATTAAATGCGTGTCCTACCTGGTCCGCCTGTTCCGTAAACGAATCGGACTGTTTCACAATCACGCTCGCGTTGGCCGCTTCATTTGCGCTCAGGTCAATACAGGCAACCCACTTCAAATGACACAAAGTCGTTAAGAACAAATTATGACACAATATAGGAATGGTACTTTAGAAATCTAAGCACGCCTGCGTCTAAATGGCCTAATATCTCAGTGTCTGCAACATGGTAAACAGATGACTGACACTATAGGCGAAGGTTTAATTTAAACTTTGGGGGAGACACACTTCTGGACCAACTAGTCCCCCGTTGTCAAATGTTAAGTTTTATACGCATACTAGCTAGTCTAGCAATTCATTCATATGAAAATATTGAGGGTGACATGCCTCCATGTCTCCCCCAAATCTACGCATATATGAACTAATTTAATACACGCGACAGTGGAATCTCAGATCATCCCCCTTCACTATCATGAACAGACCGCCGGCTAACCAGGCAGTTGTGTCAGAGACCCTGGTTATGTATATGCACGCACAAATACTACGACAGCCACAGCGAGTTACAAACTGTAACGACTTACTTACCCAGCTTTTTGACTTGAAGTACTCGACGCATCTAGAACCGAGGGCACCTCTTCCCCCGTAGATAATAACCCGATGTGCTACTGCAGCTGCCATGCCGTCCCTCCCTTCTGCAAGCAAGTCTAGCAAGAACCTGTGACAGACACGCCCACTGCCTGAATCAAAATGACTTAAAATCGCATATCGCTGGTCCCGCCCATCGGCCGGCAGAACACAGCACCACCCACAGGCCGGCGGACTTACACAACGTGGTCTATTTGGACGTCATTTGATTTGTTGAACCTTTGACTGGCTGTAATTATGTATAATTTATTGCATGAAAATCGTAAAGCAATAAGTCTACGTTGATATGAATATGAACCTGCAACAGGTTACGTCCAAGGGGGCCGCCCACGCCCGTGCCACCTCTGCTTTCAAAAAACAAGGAATTGTTTATCATCAGTGGATTTAAAGGGAGGGAATGGATACTGCTCCGTTTACATGTATAAAACGAGTCCACCTCTCCAGTGAATTAAACATACGAACATGTCGCACTACAGACATTAGTATGCGCTTCACAATACTGCTATCCAATTTAAAATGAATATAAACCATTTTTAAATGCACACACTGGGACCGTGGGACGCCACAGTTTCATTCCCCGTCTGAGCTGAACTGCTTACTATTAAGTGATCGGGTTCTGAATATTTTCCCCACATTTAGTCTCAGCGTCATTAAACATGACGTTTTGACCTTATAGCTCTATTCCCTCCTTGCCCGGAGTTTTGTGACTTGGAAGAATCGCTCCCCTCATGTGTGAGGCTGACATTTAGGAACAGAGTAATGGGAGTCCTCTGACATCTGATCCTGGGTAACGGTGCAGTTGCAGATGAACAGCGCAGTGTCTCTACTACACGCCTAATATTAAACCATCTGAATGTTTCACTCTAACTGCAGCACATTTGGAAGGAAACGGCCATGGGAACACAGCCTGTGTTGATTAAAGGTGGAGGAGAGGAAATTAAACCACTGGCTGGAACACTAGTACTGTGCGAGAGATAGAATTTCCTCCCGAGGTAAGTGAGATCTCTTTGCCACGGTAGATTCTGTTTCCAAACCTTCTAACGACAGCAGACTATTTTCAAATTAACCTGTACATTTATAATCCTTTAATAACATTGTTTTGACTGTGACATCAAGCTTAAATGCTGGACTGGTTTGATAACTATTTGTATATTCCTTATGCAGCTTAACTGGCATGAGATCACGAACACAACCTGGAATCATGTTACGGCTTGGCAGAATGGGGTCAGAATTTCATAAGCAATGAAATGCCTGGGATCTGGAAGAAGATTACCTTTTCCTTGGCGTCTGTGCTCAGCATCGTGTCGATTGTCCTGATCGTAGTGGCTCTCTCTACAGAGAAGTGGGTGACGGGGAAGATTCTGTGCAAAACTGGAGCGGAACTGGTGAACGCTTCAGATCCGGAGCTGGTGAAATTCATCGGGGACATTTACTTTGGACTTTTTCAAGGTGGAAAAATCAGGAAATGTGGCCTGGGAAGCCGACGGTCCAAGATCTACAGTAAGATTTGTGTGATTCTGTGATCTATTGTATTGCATGGAACATATTCTTGTCAGTCAGTACAAGATTCCTGCATTTTCATTTAATTAAAGCTGATCTGTAAAACATTCTTATTTTGCCATTTTAGGCGAATGAACAAATTTGCAGTCCTTATTTTATTTCAGAAGGCTTTGTGATAAAAAAAAAAAATGGTACAACAAGACTTCTCTCCACACAAAAGGAGATTAGGATTACTCTCCAGTGTACTAGTCCCAATTTGACATTCTTTGGGAAAACTATAAATTATTAAATATATAAACTTTACATCAAATTTGAAACAGCAAAGCAAGTCAGAACAGTAACAGAAGTTTATTCGGTTGAAAAAAGTGCTGTTTTTTTTTTTTTGCAGTTGTTTTGAATCAGTGTTTCAACGGGTGGTCTGAAAATGTGAACGATGTGTGTTCTGTCCAGTTTTCCCCAAACTTGTGAGGAGGCTGAATGGTGGGCTTCACGTGATCATCATCTTCTTCCTCTTCACCGCCATCGGGTTTGCTTCAGTCAGTTTGGCATTCTGCATTTATAATGCAAGAAAAATTCCATATCAGTCTATAAAAGGGCCGCCAGGATTGTACCTATGGAACTTCATTGCAGGTATGTGAAGGCAATGACCTCACACTGTTTCCACTGTGTCAGGAACATAATTAATATATGCAATGAAAACCGAACCACAAAAATACATACGCTATAGCATAACTGCGGTGCTGTATGCTGTACGCAGGGAGCAGTAAAGTGTCAGTAGCCTACTGAGGCACTAACAGTCTGTAACTGCGGCTCTCTGTGACCTTCCTCCAGGTCTGTTCGGGGTGTTTGCCATCGTTTGCTTCATCGCAGCCATGAAGCACCACCGCCTCACTGAGAGGGTGGCTAACTTCAGAGAAGAGATCTTCCAGTTCATCGTCCTGGAGGAAGACTATGACTTCTCCTTCTGGCTGTGTGTGGCAAGTGCAGCAACACACGGGGCAAACTTCATTATCGTGACCATGAGTAAGATCCACCTTCCAAAAATACAGACCAAGAAGCCAGAGGAACCAACGGCCACAGCGGATGACCTCCTGTACTGAGACGGACTCACTGCGCAGCCAGCACGTCCTGCATTCAACCGGGAGCATTTGGCCAGTACTTCTGCTTGAGTGCTAATGCACGCATCAGTCTGAGAATACGCAACGCAGCCTGATAACCAGATTACGGAGATCACATTCCAGATAACGCATTGCTGTTTTTAATGTGTACAGTTCTGCGAGTTACCCTAACCAAGAGGGTACCCTTTCCATTTAGCAAATAAACAACAAAACAATGTGTTTGTGACTGGTATCTATGAGAAGACAATGTGCAACAATAACATTTCCTTGGGAATATTTATATAAAACGAAAATGCATATAATGGCACAAACCTCAAGTTTCAGTTTTTATTTTTCCTAGTGATGTAATGATGGCATGCGCTCTGTCCCTGTGGTATAAGAGGTTCTGTTCCACTTCAGTTTTGTTATACTGTATATGTTAACATGTCACTAAAGTTATATGTTAAGACATCACTAAAATCATGAAATATGCTGTTATTAGACATTTAATAGACATTTTTATAGACATTGATAGATATTTAAATTGCATGTTTGATGACAGTAAAGAGAGACATGAATGGGATATTTCAGCATCAATGGAAGAGACCCCCAAGTCAAGCGTGATTAGTCACTTCACCTGCACACCTGATATGCCCACCAACACACCTCATGTACCCACCTGCACACCTGGCTATGTTTCCCAGCCCTGCCGCCAACCTGAACCAGCGAATCACAACCCGGCGCTGACAGGAAACAGCAGCCGATGGATCTAAGAGGGGGCTGGCTGGCCCAAACTAATGACTGGAACAGGGGAAAGCAGCGCCTTAGCATCACAGGAGCGACATGCGCAATCCTGGTACACAGTGGTGTCAGTCAGGCCAGCGTGACTAGCGGAGCTATGACTGGCTATAGCACTGCTCATCCGCATTGAGAATATCATGACTATCATATGTACTGCCACTGATGGTGGGCAACTGGACTTTAGTTACTAATAAAGAAAGTGTTTTTTGTTTTTTTCCATATGCATTTAATAATACAACTATGCGTTTCCATGGATACAGCTTTGGATATGGTGATGCTTCTCCGGTTTGTATGGAAGCATCTGCAGATCTGAGTAACATTGCTGAATTAGTGCTTATTTATTTTCATATTGTTTAAGTTAAGTTTATGTATTTAAAAAAAGCACACATTAATATACATAACGTAAAATGTGTCAGATTTAGCCATTTGGGCAAATTTTTCTGAAACAAATTTACATGCAGCCTACCAAATTATTGATATAAAATAATATATTGGTGGATGTTTTCTTTTAAATTTGCATACCTATTATATCACTAATTTGGTACATATAAATATTTTAGGAAGGTTGTTTTTATAGATGCATAGAATGCATGCATTGTAGCCGTAAATAATTTGGCTTTGTTGGCTTAAAACGTTTTTAGTGAGGAATTTCTCTTGTGAGGTATGACAGCCTCGGCGCCAAATAAAAAAAAATAGAAGTCATCCCATCCATCACTGTGTCGCTCTCGGATGACGTAGCCAAAGGCGACAAAGGTTGGAATGCCTTATGAAAGCTGGATTACTATGAATGTACATGTGACTTTTTCTCAGTATTATAAAACAAACCGATGATATACCTTATTGTCCTACACAATAATGATGTTTCCGTTTAGAAAAGTGCTATTACCTTGGGTTAGTAGATCAAGCTGTAGATCCTTTTCAGTATCCCAAAACTACTGGAATGCCAAAAAAGTAAGTTTCCTTTTTCGCCGTTTATCTGTGCATTGTGTCGCTATTACAGAATGCCGTCAGACAGTTATACCAAGATAATTATCTTGCTTCATTGCCTACATTTGAAACCAGAGTCATCCCCAGACGATACAATTTACGGTCATGTACTGAAGTTTTCAATGCTGACCCAGCAAGCTAACTGTTTAAACAGAGAACAGTGCACACATTTTTATCTGGCAAGGTTAACGTTACTGTGCACTGTTGTGCCGCGTTATTAAAACAGACAGATTAACGTAATTACGGATTTCCATGCCAATAAATGGACCTGCCGCCGTTCCGGGCGGCTTCGTTGAATTTTCGAATCAGTCTTTTACATGATACGTTTGATTTAGCCTGTACGTGCAGGGGTGTTATGACACACCCACTGCTATAACCAGAAAACTGGTATCGCACACCGTACACAATGGCCGTATCATGTCATATGGATGTCACAGACAGTCTGTCATATTTTAATAATATCACTCATTAATAATTTGTCCCACGAGTTTGACTGCTGTGTTCATGTCTCCACAGGGTCTGGTACTTGGTGTGTACGAGAAAGAAAAGGACGATGACAGGCCGCATTTCACAGAGGCGGCGGAGAGCTTCGACCGCTCACTATCTGGAAAGCTTAGAGAGCTGCTATCAATGTGAGTCTGAAACAACCGCAATGAACAACAGTTAATAAAAGTTACGAAAAGTCTGAAATGCTTTTAAATAATTAACTTTATGAATGTACATTATTCCTCTAACACAACGCAGATCTGGACCAGCTCTGAAAAAGGGGAAAGGCCGGGTATTTTATGGTGTACATGACGTAAGTTTGAAAACACAAATATGTAAATTATGTAAAATTATATATGACTAGCAGGTCACAAACATGCAAATCTACAGCTCAGTACTCACACAGCTCAGTACTCACACTTCAAATTATTCTGGCATGTGACTTGCCTTTTTTGCTTCAAATGTAAATACTGAATTTGAACCATTGACTTAAATATGAAATGAGGATTCAAACATTTCAATTATTTAAATTCCCTAAATGCATTGCTCAGTGGTGGGTAACATGCTTTCCTACCTCTTTCTGCTTTACCCTCAGGGTTTTTCTAGCGTTGCTGTTGTAGGTCTTGGTAAAAGGTCAGCAGAGGTTTGTGGCAAAGAGAACTGGGACAGTTGCAAAGAAAATATTCGAGCTGCTGTTTCAGGTAAAATGTTTAATTTGCAGATTGTCTGATTGTAACATGACTCCTCCCATCTGTGCCCTCTGGCCACTAGGCATCTAATTAATTTAAGCTCCTTACAGATGTACATCCCAAATGAAAACTGTAAACAGATGCAAAGTGCTAACACTCTGTTCTGACTGTGCTGTCCCTGCTCTGACTGTGCTGTGACTCAGCTGTCTTTGTGCTGTCCCTGTTCTGACTGTGCTGTCCCTGCTCTTACTGTGCTGTCTCTGCTCTGACTGTGCTGTTTCTGTGTTTCTGCTCTGACTGTGCTGTCTCTGTGCTCTCTGCTCTGACTGTGCTGTCCCTGTGCTGTCTCAGCTCTAACTGTGCTGTCCCTGCTCTGACTGTGCTGTCTCTGTGCTGTCCCTGCTCTGACTGCTGTCTCTGTGCTGTCCCTGTTCTGACTGTGCTGTCTCTGCTCTGACTGTGCTGTTTCTGTGCTTTCTGTTCTGACTGTGCTGTCTCTGTGCTGTCCCTGCTCTGACTGTGCTGTCTCTGTGCTCTCTGCTCTGACTGTGCTGTCCCTGTGCTGTCCCTGCTCTGACTGTGCTGTCTCTGTGCTGTCCCTGCTATGACCGTGTTGTCTTTGTGCTGCCTCTGCTCTGACTGCTGTCTCTGTGCTGTCCCTGTTCTGACTGTGCTGTCTCTGCTCTGACTGTGTTGTCTCTGCTCTGACTGTGCTGTTTCTGTGCTTTCTGCTCTGACTGTGCTGTCTCTGTGCTGTCCCTGCTCTGACTGTGCTGTCTCTGTGCTCTCTGCTCTGACTGTGCTGTCCCTGTGCTGTCTCAGCTCTAACCGTGCTGTCCCTGCTCTGACTGTGCTTTCTCTGTGCTGTCCCTGCTATGACCGTGTTGTCTTTGTGCTGCCTCTGCTCTGACTGCTGTCTCTGTGCTGTCCCTGTTCTGACTGTGCTGTCTCTGCTCTGACTGTGTTGTCTCTGCTCTGACTGTGCTGTTTCTGTGCTTTCTGCTCTGACTGTGCTGTTTCTGTGCTTTCTGCTCTGACTGTGCTGTCTCTGTGCTGTCCCTGTTCTGACTGTGCTGTCCCTGCGCTTCACAGTGGGCTGCAGGCTGCTGCAGGACCTGGAGCTGAGGGAGGTGGAGGTAGACCCATGTGGGGACCCCCAGGCGGCAGCAGAGGGAGCAGTTTTGGGGCTCTTCCAGTACGATGAGTTCAAGCAGAAGAAGAAAACGGCCGTCAAAACCCAGCTGCACGGCAGGTATGCTGGAAACATGTACCATTCAGATCCGCTACCATGGAAACATGTACCATTCAGATCCGCTACCATGGAAACATGTACCATTCAGATCCGCTACCATGGAAACATGTACCATTCAGATCCGCTACCATGGAAACATGTACCATTCAGATCCGCGACCATGGAAACATGTACCATTCAGATCCGCTGCCATGGAAACATGTACCATTCAGATCCGCTACCATGGAAACATGTACCATTCAGATCCGCTACCATGGAAACATGTACCATTCAGATCCGCTACCATGGAAACATGTAGCATTCAGATCCGCTGCATTGGAAACATGTACAATTCAGATCCGCGACCATGGAAACATGTACCATTCAGATCCGCTACCATGGAAACATGTACCATTCAGATCCGCTACCATGGAAACATGTACCATTCAGATCCGCTACCATGGAAACATGTAGCATTCAGATCCTCTGCCATGGAAACATGTACCATTCAGATCCGCTGCAATAACAGATGCACAATGACATCTTTATTTTAATGTAATTAAGTCATTCAACTGCGTCACTTTAAGAAATATGTTTACCCATGAATTAAAGCCCCCCCCCCCCCCCCCATGAGTTAAAGCTATTCTTTTTTCCCCCATGAGTAATTACATTTTTCCATAACTCACTGATGCATATTTCTGTTGTGTTTGTGATAAAAGTATTAGAACAAATAGAAATCTAATATGACACAGTGGATGAATAAAGCCATACGGAAGAGTTTGAGGGAAAAGAATAAGCTTTATAATATATGTAAAAAAGATAATACTGAGAGTAAGGCAAATTATTGTAATATGCGTGCTAAGGTTAAAAAAGAATTAAGGGTAGCCAAACGGCTGTTTGAATGGCAAATTGCTCAAGATGCAAAACGTAATCCTAAACGTTTCTTTCAGTCCTGTAGTAGGAAAAGGAAAGTTAAGGAGGAGGTTAAGTGCATTGACAATAAGGAAAGGTTACTGCTTTGTAAGAATGAAGATATTGCTGATGCCTTAAACAATTACTTTGTTGAGAGTTTTACCAGAGAGGAGGTTGCTTATAAGCTGGAAGGAATATTCAGTACTCAGAATGTCTTAGCAGATATTGAGATAGGGGATAGAGAAGTACTAGATAGATTACATTCATTAAAGACAAATAAGGCAGCAGGCCCTGATGGTATATACCCATGGGTACTCAAAGAGTTAAGTGAGATCATCTATAAACCACTGGCAGGTATTTTTAGACGGTCTTTAGAAACTGGAGAAATACCAGATGACTGGAAAAAAGGTGATGTAATACCGATATGTAAGAAAGGAGACCGGACTGATCCAGGAAACTATGGGCCTGTCAGTTTAACCTGCATCACATGTAAAATACTGGAATCAGAGACAAATTGGAATTATCTCTTGAAAATAACAACATCTGAAGAGATAGCCAACATGGTTTCCGCAGGGGAAGGGCATGCCAGACAAACCTTTTGCCATTCTTTGAGGAAGCTACCAAGTGTTTTGATTGTAACACGGCTTATGATGTTATATACCTTGATTTCCAAAAAGCATTTGATAAGGTACCGCATGAGAGACTCATTATCAAAATGAAGACAGTAGGAATTATAGGAAGCATTTCAGAATGGCTACAGGGTAGAACACAAAGAGTAGTAGTAGGAGGGATCTTATCTGAGCATGGTACTGTGGGAAGTGGAGTCCCACAAGGATCAGTGTTGGGGCCTCTGCTCTTCCTTATTTACATAAATGATCTTGACAGAGATATCAACAGTACATTAGTTAAATTTGCTGATGATACAGAACTGGGAAGTTTAGCTAACAGTTTGGAGGCTACTAAAGTAATCCAAGAAGATTTAAACAGAATTCAGAAGTGGGTGGAAACCTGGCAAATGATATTCAACATAGCTAAATGTAAAATTTTACATGTGGGAAATAAAAACATGAGGCAAGACTACTTTATGGGAGAAACAAAATTGGAATGTGCTCAATTTGAAAACGACTTAAGAGTAGTAGTTGATCAAAGCCTTTCAGGTTCTAGGCATTGTGCTGTAGCAGTAAAAAAAGGCTAACAGGATGCTGGGATATACAGCCAAAAGTATTGAGTATAAATCCAAGGAAGCTATGCTTATGTTATACAATACCTTTGTCAGACCACACTTAAGAGTACTGTGTGCAGTTCTGGGCACCGTATTACAAAAAAGATATAGAGGTTCTGGAAAAAGTCCAAAGAAGGGCAACTAAGTTTGTTCCTGGTATGAAAGATTTTAATGTTATGAGGGAAGACTTAGGATACTTAATCTCTTTAAACTTAGTAAAAGGAGATTTAGGGGTTAGGGATTAATAAAGGGAACTACAGGAGGGGCATAGATGAGGGGGCATAGATGAGGGGGCATAGATGAGGGGGCATAGATGAGGGGGGCATAGATGAGGGGGGCATAGATGAGGGGGCATAGATGAGGGGGCATAGATGAGGGGGGCATAGATGAGGGGGCATAGATGAGGGGGCATAGATGAGGGGGCATAGATGAGGGGGGCATAGATGAAAATGAGGTAAATTCCACAGACATTACAAATCTGTGCGGAGAGAGTAGTCACTGTGTGGAATAGCTTGCTAGGTCATGTAGTAGAGGCAGAAACTCTGGGTGTTTTCAAGACCAGGCTTGGTGCTATGGTGCTGGATACTATCTTGTTTGTAGGGGAGCGCTAAGTACCCTTTAGTGGTAGGAAGATGGCGAGCATTGTTGGGCTGAATGGCCTGTTCTCGTAATTATGTTATGTTATGTTATGTTAATAGATCTAGCAAAAAAAACAAGGTTATACAGGACAGCAGAATAAAATGCAGTATACTATATTGGCCTTTTTTGTTGTAAGTATCACTGTGAGATGTTTGGTCCAGGTGTGAATATGTGGGTGTTTTCCAGCTCTAATACTGCTGACTGGGAGAAGGGTGTCCTGTACGGGGAAGGACAGAATCTGGCCAGACGCTTGATGGAAGCTCCAGCCAATCACGTCACCCCAACTTATTTTGCAGACGTCATACAACAGGAACTTTCCCTTTTCTCTGATAAAGTTACTGTCCATAAAAGGTGACTATAAATTTAAGGATGTTAGCCAGAGACCAAGCCTGAAACTGCAGTAATGCTTGACTTCACATTTTTACTTACAATATTATTTTTTATTGAGTGTCAATGCATGCAAATGTCAATGTCCATTAATAATGTCAATGACAGCTGAATTCAGACATTTCTGCATGAGAATTAGCATTATGGTTTAATTGAATCAGATCCAGGTTTTTTTTTAATTTTTATAAAATTTAAAAAAAGAGTAAGTACCCTACTTTTATATTATTCTGTTTTACAACTAGTTTAGTTCCCATTAAGATTTAAAGTATCATCAATTTAAAGGGGCAGTAATTATAAAAGAAGCAACACAGGCTATTTGACAGCTGTTTATTCCCTGCAGGCCACGCTCCTGGATGGAGGAGCAGCAGATGGGGGCTTTCTTAAGCGTCTCAAAGGGCTCAGAGGAGCCCCCTGTCTTCCTAGAGCTGCATTACAAGGGAAGCCTTGACTCCAGTCAGCCACCCTTAGTACTAGTTGGAAAAGGAATTACTTTTGACAGGTAAACATGACTGTATTTACTTCCTGTTTTCATTACTTTATTATTACTTAAATTTGTTTTGGTAAATCAGGAATGTTGGTGCAAAATAAAAAAGTGTCCAGGTAACAGTCCTGATTTAAAGGATAAAGGCATTTGATGTTTGTGTTTGAGTAACACGTTTGGTGTGTGTTTTGTGTTTGAGTAGTGCAATGGGAGGGTTATGGTTAGGGTTAGGTTAGTGTTTTAGTGTGTGAGTAGCACTGTGGGTGTGTTTTAGTGTGTGAGTAACACTGTGGGTGTGTTTTAGTGTGTGAGTAAGACTGTGGATGTGTTTTAGTGTGTGAGTAACACTGTGGGTGTGTTTTATTGTGTGAGTAGCACTGTGGGTGTGTTTTAGTGTGTGAGTAACACTGTGGGTGTGTTTTAGTGTGTGAGTAGCACTGTGGGTGTGTTTTAGTGTGTGAGTAACACTGTGGGTGTGTTTTAGTGTGTGAGTAACACTGTGGGTGTGTTTTAGTGTGTGAGTAACACTGTGGGTGTGTTTTAGTGTGTGAGTAACACTGTGGGTGTGTTTTAGTGTGTGAGTAACACTGTGGGTGTGTTTTAGTGTGTGAGTAACACTGTGGGTGTGTTTTAGTGTGTGAGTAACACTTTGGGTGTGTTTTAGTGTGTGAGTAACACTGGGTGTGTTTTAGTGTGTGAGTAACACTGGGTGTGCTTTAGGGTGTGAGTAACACGGTGGATGTGTTTTAGTGTGTGAGTAACACTGTGGGTGTGTTTTAGTGTGTGAGTAACACTGGGTGTGTTTTAGTGTGTGAGTAACACTGTGGGTGTGTTTAAGTGTGTGAGTAACACTGTGGGTGTGTTTTAGTGTGTGAGTAACACTGGGTGTGTTTAAGTGTGTGAGTAACACTGTGGGTGTGTTTTAGTGTGTGAGTAACACTGGGTGTGTTTAAGTGTGTGAGTAACACTGTGGGTGTGTTTTAGTGTGTGAGTAACACTGGGTGTGTTTTAGTGTGTGAGTAACACTGGGTGTGTTTTAGTGTGTGAGTAACATTGTGGGTGTGTTTTAGTGTGTGAGTAACACTGTGGGTGTCCTTTAGTGTGTGAGTAACACGGTGGGTGTGCTTTAGTGTGTGAGTAACACGGTGGATGTGTTTTAGTGTGTGAGTAACACTGTGGGTGTGTTTTAGTGTGTGAGTAACACTGGGTGTGTTTTAGTGTGTGAGTAACACTGTGGGTGTCCTTTAGTGTGTGAGTAACACTGTGGGTGTCCTTTAGTGTGTGAGTAACACTGTGGATGTGTTTTAGTGTGTGAGTAACACTGTGGGTGTGTTTTAGTGTGTGAGTAACACTGTGGGTGTGTTTTAGTGTGTGAGTAACACTGTGGGTGTGTTTTAGTGTGTGAGTAACACTTTGGGTGTGTTTTAGTGTGTGAGTAACACTGTGGGTGTGTTTTAGTGTGTGAGTAACACTGTGGGTGTCCTTGTGTGTAACACTGTGGGTGTGTTTTAGTGTGTGAGTAACACTGTGGGTGTCCTTTAGTGTGTGAGTAACACGGTGGGTGTGTTTTAGTGTGTGAGTAACACGGTGGGTGTGTTTTAGTGTGTGAGTAACACTGGGTGTGTTTTAGTGTGTGAGTAACATTGTGGGTGTGTTTTAGTGTGTGAGTAACACTGTGGGTGTCCTTTAGTGTGTGAGTAACACGGTGGGTGTGCTTTAGTTTGTGAGTAACACGGTGGATGTGTTTTAGTGTGTGAGTAACACTGTGGGTGTGTTTTAGTGTGTGAGTAACACTTGGTGTGTTTTAGTGTGTGAGTAACACTGTGGGTGTGTTTAAGTGTGTGAGTAACACTGTGGGTGTGTTTTAGTGTGTGAGTAACACTGTGGGTGTGTTTTAGTGTGTGAGTAACACTGTGGGTGTGTTTTAGTGTGTGAGTAACACTGTGGATGTGTTTTAGTGTGTGAGTAACACTGTGGGTGTGTTTTAGTGTGTGAGTAACACTGTGGGTGTGTTTTAGTGTGTGAGTAACACTGTGGGTGTGTTTTAGTGTGTGAGTAACACTGTGGGTGTGTTTTAGTGTGTGAGTAACACTGTGGATGTGTTTTAGTGTGTGAGTAACACTGTGGGTGTGTTTTAGTGTGTGAGTAACACTGTGGGTGTGTTTTAGTGTGTGAGTAACACTGTGGGTGTGTTTTAGTGTGTGAGTAACACTTTGGGTGTGTTTTAGTGTGTGAGTAACACTGTGGGTGTGTTTTAGTGTGTGAGTAACACTGTGGGTGTCCTTGTGTGTAACACAGTGGGTGTGTTTTAGTGTGTGAGTAACACGGTGGGTGTGCTTTAGTGTGTGAGTAACACAGTGGGTGTGCTTTAGTGTGTGAGTAACACGGTGGATGTGTTTTAGTGTGTGAGTAACACTGTGGGTGTGTTTTAGTGTGTGAGTAACACGGTGGGAGTGTTTTAGTGTGTGAGTAACACTGTGGGTGTCCTTTAGTGTGTGAGTAACACGGTGGGTGTGTTTTAGTGTGTGAGTAACACGGTGGGTGTGTTTTAGTGTGTGAGTAACACTGTGGGTGTGTTTTAGTGTGTGAGTAACACGGTGGGAGTGTTTTAGTGTGTGAGTAACACTGTGGGTGTCCTTTAGTGTGTGAGTAACACGGTGGGTGTGTTTTAGTGTGTGAGTAACACGGTGGGTGTGTTTTAGTGTGTGAGTAACACTGTGGGTGTGTTTTAGTGTGTGAGTAACACGGTGGGTGTGCTTTAGTGTGTGAGTAACACTGTGGGTGTGTTTTAGTTTGTGAGTAACACTTTGGGTGTGTTTTAGTGTGTGAGTAACACTGTGGGTGTGTTTTAGTGTGTGAGTAACACTTTGGGTGTGTTTTAGTGTGTGAGTAACACTGTGGGTGTGTTTTAGTGTGTGAGTAACACTGTGGGTGTCCTTGTGTGTAACACAGTGGGTGTGTTTTAGTGTGTGAGTAACACAGTGGGTGTGCTTTAGTGTGTGGGTAACACGGTGGATGTGTTTTAGTGTGTGAGTAACACTGTGGGTGTGTTTTAGTGTGTGAGTAACACGGTGGGAGTGTTTTAGTGTGTGAGTAACACTGTGGGTGTCCTTTAGTGTGTGAGTAACACGGTGGGTGTGTTTTAGTGTGTGAGTAACACGGTGGGTGTGTTTTAGTGTGTGAGTAACACGGTGGGTGTGCTTTAGTGTGTGAGTAACACTGTGGGTGTGTTTTAGTGTGTGAGTAACACTGTGGGTGTGTTTTAGTGTGTGAGTAACACTGTGGGTGTGTTTTAGTGTGTGAGTAACACTTTGGGTGTGTTTTAGTGTGTGAGTAACACTGTGGGTGTGTTTTAGTGTGTGAGTAACACTGTGGGTGTCCTTGTGTGTAACACAGTGGGTGTGTTTTAGTGTGTGAGTAACACGGTGGGTGTGCTTTAGTGTGTGAGTAACACAGTGGGTGTGCTTTAGTGTGTGAGTAACACGGTGGATGTGTTTTAGTGTGTGAGTAACACTGTGGGTGTCCTTGTGTGTAACACAGTGGGTGTGTTTTAGTGTGTGAGTAACACTGTGGGTGTCCTTTAGTGTGTGAGTAACACGGTGGGTGTGTTTTAGTGTGTGAGTAACACGGTGGGTGTGTTTTAGTGTGTGAGTAACACTGTGGGTGTGTTTTAGTGTGTGAGTAACACGGTGGGTGTGCTTTAGTGTGTGAGTAACACTGTGGGTGTGTTTTAGTTTGTGAGTAACACTTTGGGTGTGTTTTAGTGTGTGAGTAACACTGTGGGTGTGTTTTAGTGTGTGAGTAACACTGTGGGTGTCCTTGTGTGTAACACAGTGGGTGTGTTTTAGTGTGTGAGTAACACAGTGGGTGTGCTTTAGTGTGTGAGTAACACGGTGGATGTGTTTTAGTGTGTGAGTAACACTGTGGGTGTGTTTTAGTGTGTGAGTAACACTGTGGGTGTCCTTTAGTGTGTGAGTAACACGGTGGGTGTGTTTTAGTGTGTGAGTAACACGGTGGGTGTGTTTTAGTGTGTGAGTAACACGGTGGGTGTGCTTTAGTGTGTGAGTAACACTGTGGGTGTGTTTTAGTGTGTGAGTAACACTGTGGGTGTGTTTTAGTGTGTGAGTAACACGGTGGGTGTGCTTTAGTGTGTGAGTAACACGGTGGGTGTGTTTTAGTGTGTGAGTAACACGGTGGGTGTGCTTTAGTGTGTGAGTAACACGGTGGGTGTGCTTTAGTGTGTGAGTAACACGGTGGGTGTGCTTTAGTGTGTGAGTAACACGGTGGGTGTGTTTTAGTTTGTGAGTAACACTGTGGGTGTGCTTTATGTCTTTAGTGGTGGCATTTCTCTAAAGCCCTCCTCTGGGATGGACGCTATGAGGGCGGATATGGGCGGGGCCGCCACTGTCTGCTCCTCCATAGTCACAGCCGCCGCCCTGAAACTTCCCATCAAGATAATCGGTGAGATTACGGCCAATTTAAAGATTCAATTAAACATTCAGGCAATTTAACAAACACGCATTGACCTGTGACTGCTACATATTTCAGCCCTTTCTGTGTCATCCTGCATTTTGCCGTTTGTGTTCAGAGAGTTTGTGTTCAGAGGGTTTGTGTTCAGAGGGTTTGTGTTCAGAGAGTTTGTGTTCAGAGAGTTTGTGTTCAGAGGGTTTGTGTTCAGAGAGTTTGTGTTCAGAGGGTTTGTGTTCAGAGAGTTTGTGTTCAGAGGGTTTGTGTTCAGAGAGTTTGTGTTCAGAGGGTTTGTGTTCAGAGGGTTTGTGTTCAGAGAGTTTGTGTTCAGAGAGTTTGTGTTCAGAGGGTTTGTGTTCAGAGGGTTTGTGTTCAGAGAGTTTGTGTTCAGAGAGTTTGTGTTCAGAGAGTTTGTGTTCAGAGGGTTTGTGTTCAGAGAGTTTGTGTTCAGAGGGTTTGTGTTCAGAGAGTTTGTGTTCAGAGGGTTTGTGTTCAGAGAGTTTGTGTTCAGAGAGTTTGTGTTCAGAGAGTTTGTGTTCAGAGAGTTTGTGTTCAGAGAGTTTGTGTTCAGAGGGTTTGTGTTCAGAGGGTTTGTGTTCAGAGAGTTTGTGTTCAGAGAGTTTGTGTTCAGAGAGTTTGTGTTCAGAGAGTTTGTGTTCAGAGGGTTTGTGTTCAGAGGGTTTGTGTTCAGAGTTTGTGTTCAGAGGGTTTGTGTTCAGAGAGTTTGTGTTCAGAGAGTTTGTGTTCAGAGAGTTTGTGTTCAGAGAGTTTGTGTTCAGAGAGTTTGTTTGTTTGGGGTTTTATTTTCTCAAGGTCTGGCGCCACTTTGTGAAAACATGCCCAGTGGGAAGGCCAATAAGCCTGGTGATGTTGTCAGGGCAAAGAACGGAAAAACTATACAGGTACCACTCCGCTTTTTAAAGTGTTATTTCATTAGTCTGGATTGGTTTGTAATACATGTATACAGGACATGCTGTGGAATGTGCTTCAGATGTCCCCTGCAATTCAGCCTTAACTGAGAAAAGTGTTTTGGGAGTGTTACAGAAACACTAGAGAAACGTTACAGAAACGCTAGATGGCCCTGGAGGAAGCAAACGTGTTTGTATCCCAGGGAAACGGCTCTGCTCAGACAGTCTGGATCATACCATCAGATACTTTCTGCTGCAGATGTTCAGGGTGTGTTTTTAAAAAGCAAACATGTTCTGGAGTCTATGCCATTAATCCTGAATTAGCATTTCACACACAAAGTATAGAGTAGTTGCTTGAAGTATTGAACAGACTTCTTGAAGTTGTACCATTTTAATTGTTTGATTGATAGTACTGAGAGATTTTAAATGAGATTTAAAATGTAGGTGATTATTGGTTCTCTTGTTTCCCCCCCAGGTTGATAACACAGATGCAGAAGGCCGGCTCATACTGGCAGACGCCCTCTGTTACGCCCACAGTTTTAACCCTAAAGCTATCGTCAATGCTGCCACTTTAACAGGTACAGTGTGCAGTCGGCAGCCAGTATACAGTGCAGTATACAGTGCAGCCAGTATACAGTGCATTATACAGTGCAGCCAGTATACAGTGCATTATACAGTGCAGCCAGTATACAGTGCACTATACAGTGCAGCCAGTTTACAGTGCATTATACATTGCAGTATACAGTGCAGTATACAGTGCAACCAGTATACAGTGCATTATACAGTGCAGCCAGTATACAGTGCATTATACAGTGCAGCCAGTTTACAGTGCATTATACATTGCAGTATACAGTGCATTATACTGTGCAGTATACAGTGCAGCCAGTATACAGTGCATTATACAGTGCAGCCAGTATACAGTGCATTATACAGTGCATTATACAGTGCAGCCAGTATACAGTGTATTATACAGTGCAGTATACAGTGCATTATACAGTGCAGTATACGGTGCATTATACAGTGCAGTATACATTGCAGTATACAGTGCATTATACAGTGCATTATACAGTGCAGCCAGTATACAGTGCATTATACAGTGCAGCCAGTTTACAGTACATTATACATTGCAGTATACAGTGCAGCCAGTATACAGTGCATTATACAGTGCAGCCAGTATACAGTGCATTATACAGTGCAGTATACAGTGCAGTATACAGTGCATTATACAGTGCAGCCAGTATACAGTGCAGTATACAGTGCAGTTTACAGTGCATTATACAGTGCAGTATACAGTGCATTATACAGTGCATTATACAGTGCAGTATACACTGCATTATACAGTGCACTATACAGTGCACTATACAGTGCAGTATACAGTGCATTATACAGTGCAGTATACAGTGCATTATACAGTGCAGTATACAGTGCATTATACAGTGCATTATACAGTGCATTATACAGTGCAGTATACATTGCAGTATACAGTGCATTATACAGTGCAGTTTACAGTGCATTATACAGTGCAGTATACAGTGCATTATACAGTGCAATATACAGTGCATTATACAGTGCAGTATACAGTGCATTATACAGTGCAGTATACAGTGCATTATACAGTGCAGTATACAGTGCATTATACAGTGCAGTATACAGTGCAGTATACAGTGCATTATACAGTGCAGTATACAGTGCATTATACAGTGCAGTATACAGTGCATTATACAGTGCATTATACAGTGCAGTATACAGTGCAGTATACAGTGCAGTATACAGTGCATTATACAGTGCAGTATACAGTGCATTATACAGTGCATTATACAGTGTAGTATACAGTGCATTATACAGTGCAGTATACAGTGCATTATACAGTGCGTTGTACAGTGCAGTATACAGTGCAGTTTACAGTGCAGTTTACAGTGCAGTATACAGTGTGTTATACAGTGCAGTATACAGTGCAGCCAGTATACAGTGCAGTATACAGTGCATTATACAGTGCAGTATACAGTGCATTATACAGTGCAGCCAGTATACAGTGCATTATACAGTGCAGCCAGTATACAGTGCACTATACAGTGCAGCCAGTTTACAGTGCATTATACAGTGCAGTATACAGTGCAACCAGTATACAGTGCATTATACAGTGCAGCCAGTATACAGTGCATTATACAGTGCAGCCAGTTTACAGTGCATTATACATTGCAGTATACAGTGCATTATACAGTGCAGTATACAGTGCAGCCAGTATACAGTGCATTATACAGTGCAGCCAGTATACAGTGCATTATACAGTGCATTATACATTGCAGTATACAGTGCATTATACAGTGCAGCCAGTATACAGTGTATTATACAGTGCAGTATACAGTGCATTATACAGTGCAGTATACAGTGCATTATACAGTGCAGTATACATTGCAGTATACAGTGCATTATACAGTGCAGCCAGTATACAGTGCATTATACAGTGCAGCCAGTTTACAGTACATTATACATTGCAGTATACAGTGCAGCCAGTATACAGTGCATTATACAGTGCAGCCAGTATACAGTGCATTATACAGTGCAGTATACAGTGCATTATACAGTGCATTATACAGTGCAGCCAGTATACAGTGCAGTATACAGTGCAGTTTACAGTGCAGTATACAGTGCATTATACAGTGCATTATACAGTGCAGTATACAGTGCATTATACAGTGCACTATACAGTGCACTATACAGTGCAGTATACAGTGCATTATACAGTGCAGTATACAGTGCATTATACAGTGCAGTATACAGTGCATTATACAGTGCATTATACAGTGCAGTATACAGTGCATTATACAGTGCAGTATACATTGCAGTATACAGTGCATTATACAGTGCAGTTTACAGTGCATTATACAGTGCAATATACAGTGCATTATACAGTGCAGTATACAGTGCATTATACAGTGCATTATACAGTGCAGTATACAGTGCATTATACAGTGCAGTATACAGTGCAGTATACAGTGCATTATACAGTGCAGTATACAGTGCATTATACAGTGCAGTATACAGTGCATTATACAGTGCAGTATACAGTGCAGTATACAGTGCATTATACAGTGCAGCCAGTATACAGTGCATTATACAGTGCAGTATACAGTGCATTATACAGTGTAGTATACAGTGCATTATACAGTGCAGTATACAGTGCATTATACAGTGCGTTGTACAGTGCAGTATACAGTGCAGTTTACAGTGCATTATACAGTGCAGTTTACAGTGCAGTATACAGTGCATTATACAGTGCAGTATACAGTGTGTTATACAGTGCAGTATACAGTGCAGCCAGTATACAGTGCAGTATACAGTGCATTATACAGTGCAGTATACAGTGCATTATACAGTGCAGCCAGTATACAGTGCATTATACAGTGCAGCCAGTATACAGTGCATTATACAGTGCAGTATACAGTGCACTGTTGCTCCTGACTCATTTTCCTATTGAACTCTTTGGAAAAATAAGTCAGGAGAAGAAACCCTTAAAGTGATCCATCCATATCTACTGCATATCCGGCAGCAGAGAGATGGTTTAAGGCTTGTTCGATACCTCAGACCTTTGATGACTTACAGCCATTTAGACAACTATGTGTTTCATACTGTTCCAGCAGAATTTACAGCTTAATCTAGACTCAGTTTCCATAGAAATCCATTCAAATGCAGAGAGGTTATAGTATCGCTTGTAAGAGTACCTGCAAATAAGATATCAAGAGTCTTTTGATGTCGTTGGGTCACAGACATCAGGAGGAAGTCAGTCATGGACTGAAAAGGATATGCAACCAAATATTAAATATGATGACTTTACTTAGGTTTATGTAAATTTGTCCTATTACATTTGGTACCCTAAAATGGGGGGGGGGGGTGGTGTCTATGTATAAAAAGGGCTACAATTGCTACATGGTTCACCCTATCTGGATTTGAAAACCCTCAAATTAAAGCTGAAATACTGTACTTTAACCTCATAGTCACTGTTCAATTTCAAACCCAGTGTGCTGTAGTACAGAGCCAAAATAACTAAAAATGTATCACTGTCCACAATTTTTTATTTAACCTTTATTGTACCAGGCCGGCCAATTAGGATCAGAAGAACTCTACTGTATCTGCTGTTTACAGTAACACACACACACATGCTCAAACGAAGGAGCAGTTTTGTGAATGAATGCTGTTTACGTCCATATTCTGTAAGATGGATACATTCTGATGTTGAAGGAGCAGTTTTGTGAATGAATTTACAGGTGCAATGGATGTAGCTTTAGGGTCTGCTGCTACTGGAGTATTTACCAATTCTGATTGGCTGTGGAGTCGTCTGCATAAGGTACGTACATACTGTAAATATCAAACTCAACACTTCCCCTGGAATTTAGTTTGCAAATATTTCCTGGCAAGTGTGAGAAATGATATCTGTAGAGTGAAATATGAGAAATGATATGTTTAGAGTAAAATACTGATCCTACTTCAGCCCTTGTGCTGCTCTAAACTGCTGTAATGTGTGTGTTTGATTGAGGCGAGTATCGTGAGTAATGTGTGTGTTTGAGGCGAGTATCGTGAGTAATGTGTGTTTGATTGAGGCGAGTATCGTGAGTAATGTGTGTTTGAGGCGAGTATCGTGAGTAATGTGTGTGTTTGATTGAGGCGAGTATCGTGATTAATGTTCTGTGTTTGATTGATTCAGGCGAGTATTGTGAGTAATGTGTGTGTTTGATTGATTCAGGCGAGTATCGTGAGTAATGTGTGTGTTTGATTGATTCAGGCGAGTATCGTGAATAATGTGTGTGTTTGATTGATTCAGGCGAGTATCGTGAGTAATGTGTGTGTTTGAGGCGAGTATCGTGAGTAATGTGTGTTTGATTGAGGCGAGTATCGTGAGTAATGTGTGTTTGATTGAGGTGAGTATCGTGAGTAATGTGTGTTTGATTGAGGCGAGTATCGTGAGTAATGTGTGTTTTATTGAGACGAGCATCATGAGTAATGTTCTGTGTTTGACTGATTCAGGCGAGTATCGTGAGTAATGTATGTGTTTGATTGAGGCGAGCATCTGAGTAATGTTCTGTGTTTGATTGATTCAGGCGAGTATCGTGAGTAATGTGTGTGTTTGATTGAGGCGAGTATCGTGAGTAATGTTCTGTGTTTGATTGATTCAGGCGAGTATCGTGAGTATTGTGTGTGTTTGATTGATTCAGGCGAGTATCGTGAGTAATGTGTGTGTTTGATTGATTCAGGCGAGTATCGCGAGTAATATTCTGTGTTTGATTGATTGAGGCGAGTATCGTGAGTAATGTGTGTGTTTGATTGAGGCGAGTATCGTGAGTAATGTTCTGTGTTTGATTGATTCAGGCGAGTATCGTGAGTAATGTGTGTGTTTGATTGATTCAGGCGAGTATCGTGAGTAATGTGTGTGTTTGATTCAGGCGAGTATCGTGAATAATGTGTGTGTTTGATTGATTCAGGCGAGTATCGTGAGTAATGTGTGTGTTTGATTGATTCAGGCGAGTATCGTGAGTAATGTGTGTGTTTGATTGATTCAGGCGAGTATCGTGAGTAATGTGTGTGTTTGATTGATTCAGGCGAGTATCGTGAGTATTGTGTGTGTTTGATTGATTCAGGCGAGTATCGTGAGTAATGTGTGTGTTTGATTGATTCAGGTGAGTATCGTGAGTAATGTGTGTGTTTGATTGATTCAGGCGAGTATCGTGAGTAATGTGTGTGTTTGATTGATTCAGGCGAGTATCGTGAGTGATGTGTGTGTTTGATTGATTCAGGCGAGTATCGTGAGTAATGTGTGTTTGATTGATTCAGGCGAGTATCGTGACTGGCGATCGAGTTTGGCGAATGCCCCTGTTCCAGCATTATACCCGACAGGTCACTGACAGCCAGCTGGCCGACCTCAACAACATTGGGAACAGTCGGTGGGTGAATGTAATGGAATAAAGCAGAATATAGAGTGAGATTGTATGGCTCCCTTTAGGAGTCATAGAAAGGATCTCACAGGAATCGTCGCAGTGCAGAATTGCTTTCATGTAATTAGCATTTTGCTGCTTCCAGTAAATGTCACCATTATATTTCTGTAGCATCTCGTTTTCCAATCATGTGCAAAGGTTAACGGGACAACCGCGATTCCTCATGCATTTCCTTCTGTCAGTGCGATTGGCTGAGAGGGGATTTGCAGTTTTATTGGTTGAGGGGGGGTTGTGATGTGATTGGCTGATTGTGATGTGATTGGCTGATAGTGGGAGTTTGTGATGTGATTGGCTGATAGTGGGGGTTTGTGATGTGATTGGCTGATAGTGGGAGTTTGTGATGTGATTGGCTGTGGGGGTTTTTGATGTGATTGGCAGTGGGGGTTTGTGATGTGATTGGCTGATAGTGGGGGGTTGTGATGTGTTTGGCTGATAGTGAGGGTTTGTGATGTGATTGGCTGATAGTGGGAGTTTGTGATGTGATTGGCTGTAGGGGTTTGTGATGTGATT
This sequence comes from Synaphobranchus kaupii, assembly GCA_029718625.1. Classification (NCBI taxonomy): domain Eukaryota; kingdom Metazoa; phylum Chordata; class Actinopteri; order Anguilliformes; family Synaphobranchidae; genus Synaphobranchus; species Synaphobranchus kaupii. The sequence continues at coordinate 31,397,414 of CM056395.1, read as the reverse complement.
GGCTGATAGTGGGGGTTTGTGATGTGATTGGCTGTGAGGGTTTGTGATGTGATTGGCTGATAGTGGGAGTTTGTGATGTGATTGGCTGATAGTGGGGGTTTGTGATGTGATTGGCTGATAGTGGGGGTTTGTGATGTGATTGGCTGTAGGGGTTTGTGATGTGATTGGCTGTGGGGGTTTGTGATGTGATTGGCTGTGGGGGTTTGTGATGTGATTGGCTGTAGGGGTTTGTGATGTGATTGGCTGATAGTGGGAGTTTGTGATGTGATTGGCTGATAGTGGGGGTTTGTGATGTGATTGGCTGATAGTGGGGGTTTGTGATGTGATTGGCTGATAGTGGGGGTTTGTGATGTGATTGGCTGTGAGGGTTTGTGATGTGATTGGCTGATAGTGGGAGTTTGTGATGTGATTGGCTGATAGTGGGAGTTTGTGATGTGATTGGCTGTAGGGGTTTGTGATGTGATTGGCTGATAGTGGGAGTTTGTGATGTGATTGGCTGATAGTGGGGGTTTGTAATGTGATTGGCTGATAGTGGGAGTTTGTGATGTGATTGGCTGTGGGGGTTTGTGATGTGATTGGCTGTGGGGGTTTGTGATGTGATTGGCTGTTAGTGGGGGTTTGTGATGTGATTGGCTGTTAGTGGGAGTTTGTGATGTGATTGGCTGTGGGGGTTTGTGATGTGATTAGCTGATAGTGGGGGTTTGTAATGTGATTGGCTGATAGTGGGGGTTTGTGATGTGATTGGCTGATAGTGGGGGTTTGTGATGTGATTGGCTGATAGTGGGGGTTTGTGATGTGATTGGCTGATAGTGGGGGGTTGTGATGTGTTTGGCTGATAGTGAGGGTTTGTGATGTGATTGGCTGATAGTAGGAGTTTGTGATGTGATTGGCTGTAGGGGTTTGTGATGTGATTGGCCGATAGTCGGAGTTTGTGATGTGATTGGCTGATAGTGGGGGTTTGTGATGTGATTGGCTGATAGTGGGGGTTTGTGATGTGATTGGCTGATAGTGGGGGTTTGTGATGTGATTGGTTGTGAGGGTTTGTGATGTGATTGGCTGATAGTGGGAGTTTGTGATGTGATTGGCTGATAGTGGGAGTTTGTGATGTGATTGGCTGTAGGGGTTTGTGATGTGATTGGCTGATAGTGGGAGTTTATGATGTGATTGGCTGATAGTGGGGGTTTGTAATGTGATTGGCTGATAGTGGGAGTTTGTGATGTGATTGGCTGTGGGGGTTTGTGATGTGATTGGCTGTGGGGGTTTGTGATGTGATTGGCTGTTAGTGGGAGTTTGTGATGTGATTGGCTGTGGGGGTTTGTGATGTGATTGGCTGATAGTGGGGGTTTGTGATGTGATTGGCTGATAGTGGGGGTTTGTGATGTGATTGGCTGATAGTGGGGGTTTGTGATGTGATTGGCTGATAGTGGGGGTTTGTGATGTGATTGGCTGATAGTGGGGGTTTGTGATGTGATTGGCTGATAGTGGGAGTTTGTGATGTGATTGGCTGATAGTGGGAGTTTGTGATGTGATTGGCTGATACTGGGGGTTTGTGATGTGATTGGCTGATACTGGGGGTTTGTGATGTGATTGGCTGTTGGGGTTTGTCCCTCTGCAGGTCTGGCGGTGCTTGCACAGCGGCTGCTTTCCTGGGTGAGTTTGTGACGGTTACACACTGGGCACACCTGGACATCGCCGGGGTGATGTCCAACAAAGACGAAGTTCCGTACCTGCGCAAGGGCATGTCAGGCCGACCCACACGCACGCTGGTGGAGCTCGCTGCCGGACTCAGTGCAGAACCCTGAGAAAGAACCAGCTCTGGATCTCCTACCCGTCACAGAACCAGCTCTGGATCTCCTACCCGTCACAGAACCAGCTCTGGATCTCCTACCCGTGACAGAACCAGCTCTGGAACCACCTGGATTCAAAAACTCCATTTGGAGGACAAATAATATCTATCCTATAATCCAATATTACTTTTAAGGAAATGTTTTAAACTTTTCTAATGCTCCAGGATTAGCTCTCTAGCACTGCTTACGAGTGACATTTTCCACTTGAACAGCCAGACGGAGCCACTAAACCAGATGTTATAATTATTAATTTCCTGAAAATATCTGTACTGTGACATATGCAATAAAAATATGACCTAACAAATGTGTATTATTAAAACCAATAACTATACGGATATTTTTAAGGTTGATTATATGGTGAGTTCAGACCAGGGCATAAAATTAACTTTTTCACCAACTGGCCAGAGTGGCTTGTGGATAAATCACCAGCCACATTAACTTTTACAATACAACACAACCTGGGCCGCGTATCCCCGTAACGATCAATCTTAGGGTTAAGTGCAATTTCAACACGCGTTTCCCAAAACAGTTCTTAAAGTGAGAAAGCGCAGTCACCTCTTAAGTGCTACTTAACCAGAGGTGTAAAATCCGGGTTCAGAAAGTCCTCCCCAGTATTTAGTTCCAATCACCTGGATTTGCTAATTTGCACAATTCTTCAGCCAGGAGGTAGAACTAATTACTGAAATCAGCTGTCTGATCCCTGGATTTTACATCTCTACTTCTGTATGTGGTGCTGCTGATACGGGAGGAGGAGGGGCGATAGATTGGGAGACGCGAACCCCACTGTGATGCCCAATACATGGCCGGTTAGGCACGTCAAAGTTTCTTTTGAAATAAAATATTTTTCCCACTGATTTTACTTTTCTCAAACTTATTTATTTATTGGGCTATTTAAGGAATGGCTTTTATGGGTAATTTCCAAATATATAAAAATAAGTAAATTAAAAATGAATAAACGTAAATATTGTTGCATTTAACATCACTATAAAAAAACTAGTTATGGTAACCGTAAAATGAAATGAACACTAACAAAAAATCTAATAAAGTATGTGATTTATGGGCTTCTAAAATGCACTTGACCGTCTATGCTGGTCTGGAGTAATCGTTAATCTACGAGCGTTTCTCAGAGCGTCTTAAATTAAGATGCTTTTGGGAAACGCACGCAAAGTTCAAGAAGCTTCGTACAAAGGGTTTACGACGTCTTAGCCTTACGATGCTTTTGGGAAACGCACCCCTGGTTGGTTACCTTCCAAAGTGGGTGCTAGAGTAGCAAATCATACCACCCAAAATCAAAGTTTTACAATTTGGATGGTGGCAGGTGTTAATCTCACACCATGTTTCAGACTCCTTCATTGGGTCCAATTCATTTTTGGTCTCTTACATGCATCCATCTGCTGCCATCTAGTGGTAGCTATAATGTGTTGCAGGTAAACGCAGTTGAATTGGATTTAAAACGCTGTGGATGTTATTTTTAAAGGCTGCTACAGATTGTTAAAAACAGGGAGCAGACGCGTACGCGAACGGACAGCCCGCCAGACTGTTCACGGACATTTGCCTTTCATAGGGGAGCGTACCAGCACCCCTTTGTAGAGAACCTCATTTTTAGGCGCAAATTGCAAACAAAAATGGCATCCTTCATGGGAAAACATGACGGTATGCCGAAGGTAAGCGTGTCGGTGAAAGACAGGTCTATGAACTATATTAACTAGAAAGGCAGAAGCCTTCTCAAAACGGCACCATTTCCACGGCCCAAAGTTTTTTCTCTGATTGGCCAACGTGACCTGTCACGTGAAGGTGGTCATTTTCGCCCTTTCCACAGAGTAATGGCTGCCGTTGTAACTCTAGTTAGCGACCATATAGGCTACATGTATAGCGACGACTGCAAAGTTATGCTACCGAATAAAAAAGCTAAATGAAAGGTAACTTTGTTAGCTACCGTTAGCTAAGTTAGCTCGCAGTAGCAGCCAGAGGCCTAGAAAGGACATGCTATCACAAAAGCCTGTTGATAATACACCAATAGTAGCTCGATGCACATTTAAAAGAAAATAAGCCAGGTATAGCATAACGTTAGTTATACTTTAGAACACATTTGGCTAATTTTAACGTAACCCCCTCGAAACTGCAATGGACATAACGTTATTACGATAACCTTCCAATATCAACGTTATAGACTACTGCACTTTAAGACCGCATAAACGGGCACAAGTGTCCGCTATGCGTTAAGATAACTATATATATATAATGTATGTTATATAGCCTGTGTCTATGTTCATAGACATCCTATATATATATAGCTACGCTGTATGTGTAGCCTACGTTGTGGTGAGTGAATACATTTTTTCCTGGTTGGTTCAGTTCAACAAGTTACTATGACAAGGGTGATGCAGGAAAATAAACAGACGGCTAACAGCAAAGCATATTTGTGGTTAATGCTAATTTAGCTCAAGCAGGACGACGAAGAAGACAAGCAGGCTAACCTAACGTTGTCAAAAAAATTCTTCTTACCGTGAAAATATGTAATTCCCCCCCCCCAGGGTTTCTGCGCTGTTATGGTTGTGAAAGCTCCGCGCTATGATTCAGGTTTGGCAAAACTGGTATATACCTTGCCAAAAATCACAAGAGCATTATTCCCCTCAGATGGTAGCCTACCGACCAACCCTACTGGCTCACGGACTACTAGGTGTACGAATGATATATTATAATTTTTGACGTAAAAAATTATACCTAACACATAAAAGAGAAAATCTCTGTATCTCTCTGTATGTCTGGTGCACAGCAGCCAGCAGATGGCACGCAATGTGCCCACACACACACGCACGCACGCATTAATTAGGTAGCTATAGGGCCGACTAAATGGCCAATTAGTGATGTGTGCTCCAACGGGTATCAGAACTAGTCCATCTGATTATCAACTCATCACCCATGGTAAGGATAAGCGACAAATCAGGTGTGGAGACTGCCACCTACAAGTTCATAACAGTGTTATCTTCAGAGATATATGTAGGAAACTTCATCCGTAAACAGAGGGATATTGAAGCTATAACATTATATAATCCTGACCATGTAGGACTATTCAGGAGGTTTCGGGGAGGGGCTAAAGCGCTTCAAAAACAGCATGTTATCTAACCCTAACCCTCATATGACAACAATCCAGATGTATTTGGTAGGTAAAATAAGGTCTACACTAGTGCAAATCCAAACATATGACTGTGATTAGGAAAAACATCAATACCTTGAAGGATTTTTTCCACCAAATAAGCAAAAAATCAAAAGACTTGATTTTATCCAGGCTGGAGTCTCAAAGGGTCTCAGAAACTACACCTCAAAGAGGCTGTAGCCAGACAGAGGTGAAAATTAAACTTTGTCGTAGGACAAAACTAAAGACATTTTTGGAAAGGCCTTGACCTGGAGAATAACGTATGTCAATTATTTTGCCCTGACACCCCAGGGGACTCAGTAGCGCCCCCTAGAAGGGCAAAACTGGCCAAACTTCAAATGCTTCTAATTCTGGAACCAATGGACATATCGGGTAGATATTTAACAGGATGATTAACTAACTAGTCTTTCATAAATAATGTCAGAGCCAGCCTTCAAGCTCTAACAGAAGGGCCTGAATAAAACGTTTGATGCTTAATCATTTGATACTTTGATGATTCAATTAGATGATCAATTGGGATCTTAACTGATGCTATATTGAACTTAAATTTTAAGCCCCAGGTCAATAGGATTAGTATTTTTTTCGTTATTGGTACTAATAGTTTAGAACTACAATTCCCAAAAAACCCGAGAGCTCTACGTAATGATGGCCTGTGAAAAGATGGCGCCGTCTGTAGTCCGTTTAGGGTTCGGATAATAAATATATACGGCTAATCTGGGTCGCCCCATGTAGGGGACAGTATTAAAATTAATTGAGATTGTGGGATTTTGACCATATCCGACATAAACTGTTTGCTTTTTTTGTGACTGAATAAACCTTTCCACATGTTTTTTGTGTCCCTATTAACATATTTAGCGGTTATCGCCATCAACCAGTAGCTACTCAAAAGTCACTCGTCTGGTAAACAAAATTCACTAGCCGGCTAGCTAGCTAACAACCGAAAAGTAGCATAGTAGCCAAGCCCACAGTAATACCTCTAAATTTCGTTCTATGTAGCACGATAAAAGTCGGACAATCGTGCTCCGGGTGACGATTCAATAGATTCATTGTCGTGACTATGAGCATGAAAAAGCGTGAGACCGGGTTGATTTTTCACCTGTTAACATAACAAAGTGTACCTTAACCTAAAGGCTAAGACCATTGCGCTATTGTGTGAATCATCCTGCGTGAACACAATTCTGATCATGCTATTCTCCTGTCCTCTAATGGTCACCATCTTATCTATTTTCTCTCTGTCAGTTATGTCAAGAACAATTGCTACCACTCATCCACCTATACCTGTATACCCAGCTGTTGGTAAGTAGGCTACTGTATGTATCAGTTGCTGGTCAAAGTCGAAATGTCTGAATTCACTGGGGTTCTGTTCAAGTCTTTGCTATGTGTGTGCAGGCACCTTGTAACATCTCCCTTTATTTCTGTTTCTGAGGAGGAGAAAATGCTGTGAGTGAGCTGACTACCTGGGTCATGGAGGTGTGTCATGTTTTCTTGTTGATCTAAAGAAAGTGGACATACATATGCAATCTCTCTCCCTCTCTCTGTGTGCACATTTGAGGATTAACGTAAATCAAATTAATGACATTGTTTTGAGACAAAACATCTGTCTTGCTAGCCAATGGGACAGCCAGTTTATATTGTGAGCTCATTGCATTAAATGCTGCAAGAGCGACTAGCGCTTTGTGTTAATGTTTTAAAAATACTGCGGCGCTCTCCTTTATTTGGTGTTGATTTTAATTTTATGTCTTTCCTTTTAGCCAAGAAAAAAACAGCAGCAATGGCTTAATGGTAAAGCTGAAACCAGCTGGATGTGTTCGTGTGCATGCTGGGTGTGTGCATGCTGGGTGTGTGCGTGTGCATGCTGGGTGTGTGCATGCTGGATGTGTGCATGCTGGATGTGTGCATGTGCATGCTGGATGTGTGCATGCTGGATGTGTGCATGCTGGGTGTGTGCATGCTGGATGTGTGCATGCTGGGTGTGTTCATGTGCATGCTGGATGTGTGCATGTGCATGCTGGATGTGTGCATGCTGGATGTGTGCATGCTGGGTGTGTTCATGTGCATGCTGGATGTGTGCGTGTGCATGCTGGATGTGTGCATGCTGGATGTGTGCATGTTGGGGGTGTGCATGCTGGGTGTGTTCATGTGCATGCTGGATGTGTGCATGCTGGATGTGTGCATGTGCATGCTGGGTGTGTGCATGCTGGATGTGTGCATGCTGGGTGTGTGCATGCTGGATGTGTGCATGCTGGATGTGTGCATGTGCATGCTGGATGTGTGCATGCTGGGTGTGTGCATGCTGGGTGTGTGCGTGTGCATGCTGGATGTGTGCATGCTGGATGTGTGCATGCTGGGTGTGTTCATGTGCATGCTGGATGTGTGCATGCTGGGTGTGTGCATGCTGGATGTGTGCATGTGCATACTGGGTGTGTGCATGCTGGATGTGTGCATGCTGGATGTGTGCATGTGCATGCTGGATGTGTGCATGCTGGATGTGTGCATGTGCATGCTGGATGTGTGCATGCTGGATGTGTTCGTGTGCATGCTGCGTGTGTTCGTGTGCATGCTGCGTGTGTTCGTGTGCATGCTGCGTGTGTGCATGCTGGATGTGTGCATGTGCATGCTGGGTGTGTGCATGCTGGGTGTGTTCATGTGCATGCTGGATGTGTGCATGTGCATGCTGGGTGTGTGCATGCTGGATGTGTGCATGCTGGATGTGTTCGTGTGCATGCTGCGTGTGTTCGTGTGCATGCTGCGTGTGTGCATGCTGGATGTGTGCATGTGCATGCTGGGTGTGTGCATGCTGGGTGTGTTCATGTGCATGCTGCGTGTGTTCGTGTGCATGCTGCGTGTGTTCGTGTGCATGCTGCGTGTGTGCATGCTGGATGTGTGCATGTGCATGCTGGGTGTGTGCATGCTGGGTGTGTGCATGCTGGGTGTGTTCATGTGCATGCTGGATGTGTGCATGTGCATGCTGGGTGTGTGCATGCTGGGTGTGTGCATGCTGGATGTGTGCATGCTGGATGTGTTCGTGTGCATGCTGCGTGTGTTCGTGTGCATGCTGCGTGTGTTCGTGTGCATGCTGCGTGTGTGCATGCTGGATGTGTGCATGTGCATGCTGGGTGTGTGCATGCTGGGTGTGTTCATGTGCATGCTGGATGTGTGCATGTGCATGCTGGGTGTGTGCATGCTGGATGTGTTCGTGTGCATGCTGGATGTGTTCGTGTGCATGCTGCGTGTGTTCGTGTGCATGCTGCATGTGTTCGTGTGCATGCTGCGTGTGTTCGTGTGCATGCTGGGTGTGTGCATGTGCATAGCAGATGACTGATTTACAGCACTGAGCTACACAAGTAAAGAAGCATTCGTCGTCGTCGCAGCCACTCGCAGGCGAGTATGGCGACTAAATGAATAGAACAGGGACTCAGCCATCCCCATGCCACAGGGCCTGCACAAAAAAAAAGCAATTGTTCCTTTAAACTTGGCATCAAAGTACAGCCGATTAAGATGAATGTGCCCGTCTTTCATTAACTCTAATAACATCATGATTAATAACAAAACATTTATAGTATAAATCAAATAGAAAACAAACCAAAGCCCTTTTTGTTCTCAACGGTCTTTTCTTTATAGCAAAATGTATATCAGATGGGCTATGTCTTTCTGCTGGAGAACATCTGGGGAGTTTGACAGGAAAAGTACAAAGACCCTGCCAATTGGGGATTTAGGAATCAGCGGTGTGTGACTTCATTCTTGTTAATTGACCATTTTGATCAAAATTCTTAGTACCTTAGCATATATTAATTGTCAACCTTGTGTTGGCCTCATTTAACAAATTACATTACATTACATTACAGGCATTTAGCAGACGCTCTTATCTAGACCGACTTACACAACTTCTTACTACATTTATCCATTCATACAGCTGGATATATACTGAAGCAAGTCAGGTTAAGTACCTTGCTCAAGGGTACAACGGCAGTGTACTACCTGGGAATCAAACCTGCAACCTTTCGGTTACAAGTCCAGTTGCTTACCCATTATACTACACTGCCGCCCAACAAATATAACAAAACAAAGCCTGTCGGGTTAGACAATCATTTAGGAAAGTAGTATCAACTTGCAATGATTAGCAAGATGTGAACATACCACTCACCCTAACGCAGGTGACCCAGCACAGATCTGCTACTCACCCTAACGCAGGTGACCCAGCACAGATCTGCTACTCACCCTAACGCAGGTGACCCAGCACAGATCTGCTACTCACCCTAACGCAGGTGACCCAGCACAGATCTGCTACTCACCCTAACGCAGGTGACCCAGCACAGATCTGCTACTCACCCTAACGCAGGTGACCCAGCACAGATCTGCTACTCACCCTAACGCAGGTGACCCAGCACAGATCTGCTACTCACCCTAACGCAGGTGACCCAGCACAGATCTGCCACTCACCCTAACGCAGGTGACCCAGCACAGATCTGCTACTCACCCTAACGCAGATGACCCAGCACAGGTGCGTTTTAGCCTGGCTTCCCAATTCTCTACAACTCACCCTCCAAATGTCTGACAACTAAAGCAATAAAAATCTCAACAAAAAGACCTAAAAGACCAGCCCAGTTTCCAGTTAAATAAAGCTGCTGACATGAGGACCACAGTAAGAGATAGTATGATGAGAAATTAACCTCAATATGACATTTCCCGTTTCTTTTAATGCCAACAGGAAGGGTGTCATTGGACGAGAGATAATGCACTACAGCTGCAACAAACTGCCAGTCTCCAAGACACAGATGAACAGCTGATAGGCCTATAATCAAGTGCTGACTGCTGAGTCAAAGGAATCTCCAATTGAATGAGTTACAAAATCGACATTAGGAAATCGAGATAAAGTAATTGTGTAAACCTGTAAATGAAAACGAGTGCTTCGTGCTTTTTGTTTGTTAATTTGAATGTATTTTGTTGCACTGGGCTTTTGTCTTTTGTTTTTTTCATTGGCTGTGTGTCTATTGTGGGACGGGGAAGCAGGCTGGAGATTGTTCAGGGCGCTCATGCTGCTCGTTTTGATAATATTGACGAATTGTAGGCCTATATTTGGGATAATTTTGTTTGTGGTCGTCACCATGGAGACGCATTCACACCATAGTCTATGCTCGGGAATGTCCGTTGGATCTGCAGCAACAAATTTTACCATCGCTCTTCACCGGAGTTGAAGATGTCAAGACTGATCTGGGATTGCAGAGAAAGGAGCAGATAATGTGGGGGAGGAGCGAGGCGAGGACTGGGAATGCTGACGCAGTTCAGTGCTCTGTTTCGACAGTGTACAGAGACCACAACACTGCATGTATGGAGGAAATTTGTGGAGGTGGAGTTTGTGTGTTGGACTGCTTAATAATGACACTGGACATCTCGGGACAGCGGGAGCTATTTTTAATCATAGCTGTATTCCACTTTAATTCACTTAACTAGTTTGATTAATGCAATGATTATATTGAATGTCTTTGTTTGATATGTTTGTGTGTTGTGGGTCCGCCCCACTGTCTATGTCTTTTTTGTTGTTGCTGGGGCTACAACTGAAGTTCCCTAGCGGGAAAATAAAAGGGTTATTCTGTTCTATTCTGTTCTGTGTGTGTGTGTGTGTGTGTGTGTGTGTGTGTGTGTGTGTGTCTATGTGCATAAGAGTGTGTGTGTGTGAGTGTGTGTGTGTCTATGTGCATAAGTGTGTGTGTGTGTGTGTGTGTGTCTATGTGCATAAGTGTGTGAGTGTGCCTGCGTGTGTGTGTGTGTGTGTGCGTGTCTGTGTCTATGTGCATAAGAGTGTGTGTGTTTGTGTCTATGTGCATAAGTGTGTGTGTGTGTGTGTGTCTATGTGCATAAGTGTGTGTGCGTGCATGTGTGTGTGTTTGTGTCTATGTGCATAAGTGTGTGAGTGTGTGTGTGTGTGTGTGTGTCTATGTGCATAAGTCTGTGAGTGTGTGTGTGTGTGTGTGTGTCTATGTGCATAAGTGTGTGTGCGTGCATGTGTGTGTGTTTGTGTCTATGTGCATAAGTGTGTGTGCGTGCATGTGTGTGTGTTTGTGTCTGTGCATAAGTGTGTGAATGTGTGTGTGTGTCTATGTGCATAAGTGTGTGTGTGTGTGTGTCTATGTGCATAAGTCTGTGAGTGTGTGTGTGTGTGTGTCTATGTGTATAAGTGTGTGTGCGTGCATGTGTGTGTGTTTGTGTCTATGTGCATAAGTGTGTGAATGTGTGTGTGTGTCTATGTGCATAAGTGTGTGAATGTGTGTGTGTGTCTATGTGCATAAGTGTGTGTGTGTGTGTGTGTGTCTGTCTATGTGCATAAGTGTGTGTGCGTGCATGTGTGTGTGTTTGTGTCTGTGTCTATGTGCATAAGTCTGTGAGTGTGTGTGTGTGTGCGCGTGTGTGTGTGTGTGTGTGTGTCTGTCTGTCTATGTGCATAAGTGTGTGTGCGTGCATGTGTGTGTGTTTGTGTCTGTGTATGTGCATAAGTCTGTGAGTGTGTGTGTGTGTGTTTGTGTCTGTGTCTATGTGCATAAGTCTGTGAGTGTGTGTGTGTGTGTCTATGTGCATAAGTGTGTGAGTGTGTGTGTGTGTCTATGTGCATAAGTGTGTGTGTGTGTGTGTCTGTCTATGTGCATAAGTGTGTGAGTGTGTGTGTGTGTCTATGTGCATAAGTGTGTGTGTGTGTCTGTCTATGTGCATAAGTGTGTGAGTGTGTGTGTGTGTGTGTCTGTCTATGTGCATAAGTGTGTGAGTGTGTGTGTGTGTCTATGTGCATAAGTGTGTGTGTGTGTGTGTCTGTCTATGTGCATAAGTGTGTGTGCGTGCATGTGTGTGTGTTTGTGTCTGTCTATGTGCATAAGTCTGTGAGTGTGTGTGTGCACGTGTGTGTGTGTGTGATGTCCCTCCTAACTTTGAGAAAACATCAGATGGTTCCCCCAATATTATCATTTTGTATTGGGTGGTACTGTTGACCCCCAAAGTTCAAATGGAGATCAAATGCCTCTGTTGATTGGACCACTATTAATTGAGCCTTTTCATAACTCAGCAAACGTGATCCACTAATTAATTATTTGAAAAATCTTGTGGATGATACCTGTGGCACATCAAAGCTATAAATCCAGCCCTCTGTTAGTCAGCCATCTATGTGACGGCTGTTTCCCGCCCTGTCAGTACCTACCAGACCCCACCCAGGCAGTACAATGACTGCATCCTCTTTGTCTTTGAAGACAGGAAGTGACACATGTGAGATAAAATAGAATGTGAAGGAGATCTGGGGAACTGTAGATGGCACTGAGCCAAAGCAGGGTTGCCCATATGGAACCAGACTTACGGTGTTTTTATTGCCTTTTTAGTCTCTTCTTTTTCAGCTTGCCTTTAATTCTCACGGATGAAATCATTTAACATAATTTTAAATGTTCTTTAGTATGAATATTGGTGTTGGTTTTTTACTGTAGGTGCTTTTATTGTGTTTTATTTTTAGCACATCTTTCATTATCCTTCTTTGGGAAGTACTTTGCGTAGCGAGTTTAAAAGCTGTATAAAGTTAATTATTATTTAAACTACAATAATAATGATGCTAATAATTATTATTGCTATTATTAAGTACAATGGGAAAAGATAACAGCCCCATTGATGGCATTCCTGCTGAGAATTTAAAGAGAAAATGTAGAATTGACAGTCTGGAGTAATCACATTATCAGGAAAATCAAATCTGTTTACAAACCCATAAATGCTTTATAAATGCTGAGATCATCAGGGGTGAATGATCTACACCGGTGTTACTCTCCTGGGCTGATGGGATTGGTCAGCGCTCCGTTTACAGGTAAACCTTTCTTCACGCTCTCATTCACTGCCAAACAGATGCAGCTTGTGGTACCTGAAAAAAGCAGCACTGTCTGTTTCAGTGGCTTTGCTTGATAGTGACAGCCCTAATCCACCAGAGACCTGGACCAGCGTACACTCAATATGCCACCATCCTGCGGCCCAATAGTGTTTACACGTCTGTATGCATAACAGACAGGAAGTTTCTTGGATATGGCACAGGAAGTCCGATGAAAAGGGCCTTTTCTGGGTGTCAGGCTGTGTAAAGTCTTGGGCACAGAGGTACAGAGGCGAGCCACAGTCTGCCTTGAATTAAGCTCAAAAGTGCTGGATTTCCAGACTGGGGAAATTATGCTGAAACACACTTCATCTGAACAGTGATTATACTGAATGTTCAAATCAATGGCTTACTTTAGAGCAATATACCTCAAGTGGTTTTTAACTCTGATTCAAACGGACTAAGTGTTTGTCTATATGACAGAAATCTGTCTGAAAAATACTATAAACTGCTGTTATTCAAGGCACAACTCTGACAACCCTTGTGATATTGTTTGAATAACTCTGGATATTTCTAAAAGGTTGTGATGTCACTTCTCTCTGACACACTAATTATGAGTGATCAGTGTGTGACTGTGCTTGGAATTGTGTAAATTTGGATTTCTGTTTGATAAAAGAGCTTATATGACGCAAACAAGACTGACTGGGAAAAGCATGAGATTACTTAACTTGAATCGCTTCAGTATATATCCAGGTGTATAAATGGATAATATGTAAACAATGATAAAGTTGTGTAAGTCACTCTGGATAAGAGTGTCTGCTAAATGCCTGGAATGAAATGTAATGTAATTGTGAGTGTGTAACACACTGACTGGTCTGTGAGATTATGAGTGTGTGACACACTGACGCACTGACTGGTCTGTGAGATTGTGAGTGTGTGACACACTGACTGGTCTGTGAGATTGTGAGTGTGTGACACACTGGCTGGTCTGTGAGATTGTGAGTGTGTGACACACTGACTGGTCTGTGAGATTGTGAGTGTGTGACACACTGACTGGTCTGTGAGATTGTGAGTGTGTGACACACTGACTGGTCTGTGAGATTGTGAGTGTGTGATTGTGAGAGTGTGAGGCTGAGACAAATACAGTGCCACTAAAGTTTCACACAAACAAGCTAAATATTTAACCACCGCCCAGTCTGCTCATCTGGATGGATATTCAAATCAGCTTCTCAAAGCTTTATAATAATAATAATAACAAACAAAAAAGTTTGGAACAATAGAAATGTTATTGAATATAGGAGTTTTTGCAGGAGAATGATTCTTTTACTCAGCAGTAAATTGTTGACAGATTTAAAATATGAAATTTCACCAGTAATAATCGGTGTAGTGAAGGTGCTGCACAATGCCCCCCCCCCCCACCCCTCCCGCTGCTAGGACACAATCTGAGGGAGTCCTGAGGAAGCCCAAGCCCAACCTTAAACAGCGGCTTAAAGAGACCCTGCTGAGGCCATTATCCCAGCGGATTTGACTGGGATTGAAGCGAGATTTGGGAATATCTCCTGTGCCACTCGGCTGACTGGCCCTGAAAGGGAGGTGCAGCCTCTTTAATTAGAAACATGACGGCCTTTTTTTAATCACAGAACACATACTTTATTGAGAGCTTTCACAAAGGCTCTGAGGGAAACAAAGTCAGTTCTAATGCTGCTTTGATCACAGAACGGCCTTTGTGTCTCCCGGCTCTTACGCATTCTTTAACTTCTGTGTAAATGTGTAATTACTGGGACAGATCACTCAAGCTAAAGTCTCTTAGGTCCCCCGCAGCCCTGTATCAGATGCTGCTGTGGTTTTTCCTCTCAGTATGTGCACAAACTAGCATTATTTAATTCATTCATAACTATTTCTGTTGTAAGGAATACATTATGGGTTATACTTCTGGGTGGTAAAAAGGTTTATGTGTAATATGTCATATGTGTCACATCAGACATGTGAGAATGACGCAGTATTTCTCTGCACAGTTGTGTTTTAGCTCATACACCGATCAGCCACAACATTAAAACCACTGACAGGTGAAGTGAATAACATTGATTATCTTGTTGTTATTTTGGTTCTGTACTCTAGCACTTTGAGTTCAAAAGGATACAATGACAATGAGGTTGAAGTGCAGCTTTAATCTGAGGGTATTTTCATCCAGATCGGATGAACCGTTTAGAAATTATAGAACCTTCTGTACATAGTCCCCCCCATTTTGGGCATCAAAAAATATTGGACAGTTTGACATAATGTAGAATAAAGTATTCATTTTTAATATTTGGTCGCATATCCTCTTCATGCCATGACTTCCTGATGTCTGTGAACCAAAAATATCAAAAGACTCTTGGGGCCCTATCTTACACCCGGCGCTAAGCGGCGCTAACCCAAACGCAAGTGTCTTTGCTATCTTACACCCGGTGCATGGTTCATAATAACGCCTTGCGTTCACGTCCTTTAACTACCATGTATTCTTGCGCCCATTACAAGTGAACTGGGCGTGTTGGTCTTAAGATGAGGAGTGACCAGTGTTCTTTCTGGCGTATTGCTATCTTGAGCCAGCAGAAAGCGCTTGCGCTAGAACCACCACAAACCTGGTCTAAAGTCATGTCGCAGTTGTTTACATGTTATTTTAACGGCGCATATAAGTGCGTCTACATAGGCGTGTGCACAACCCGCGTACCCTCCTGTCTGTTACACACAGGGGCGCGCACAAGCATGACTAAAATATCTAGATCACAATGTGAAATATTATTATTGTGTAGGCTATATCAAAAATGCATAATAATAAAAGGTTCCATAGGTCCACATAACTTTCCCTCAGCGAAGGGAAACGATGCCACATTACATTGCTCTCAGCCCACTCCATCAACATCCAGGCGATGTGCGATGGTACGGGACAATGGCTATCCATTAAAAAGGAGCTGATAACACCTATATCAAGCTTAATGCGCGAATTGTCATTTACACCTAATGCGTGAATTGTCATTCAATGGAAAACTCGCGCACTGCAATAGACGGACATTTTAGTTTTGAAAATGCGCTTCAGATGTCATTACAATACAGCTCTGTTTATCTAGGAATACAGCCTGTAAGTAAATAGAATGGTTTGTGACTGAAAAAAGTTCAAAACCTTGTCCAGTGAATATTGTTTTTATTGTTTTTCAAATAACCTAGGCTACAGCGGGTTCGCTGTGCATAAGGTTTTTTTCGATAGCCTTCATATTTTTTTAATTACAGTGACAACGTTTCCATACCCTGAGCTTATTAAAACCCTGCTGATTTCACCTGTTATTCCATAACTGAACAAAAGATTTTAAAGAGAACTAAGCGTCTAATTATAAACGAAAACAAATTTGCAGCACGTTACAATTAATTCACAATTAATTTTAATACCATGTGCGCTTTACAGGAGCAGGTCTGTTTCCCCTGCTGTAAATCACACTTTTAACGGTCTTCCTGGGAAAGTGGATTGTTTTAAAGCATTACGCTACCAGTAAAAAAAGGTTGGTCACATTTCCATAAGCAGGACATTATAAAACAAGGTAAAATATGCGTGAACCTATGGGTTGCCAACCTGACAGCTTTATTGTATTTATTGTCATCATTAAGGCAAAATAACGTTATTTATTTTATTAATCAAAATTAGAATGCAGGTAATGAACTTCGGATGAAGCTTGAACATGAGTTCACTGCTTCATTGCATAATCAAACGAAATTAGTTAAACAAGCAGGCTAATTTGGCGTTTTCTAAGGTGAGACGGAAGCCATTGGTAGCTTATTCTCAGCTGTTGCAGGTGCCTTTAACGAAATTTAACCGCATATATTTTGTAAAATAACAGCACTGTCGGAAATGACCGGGAACTCATTTATGGTTTGTCCGAATAATATTTATCATAGGCTACTAGTGATCCATATAGCCAATTCCTTGATCGCACTAAACACGCACGCGCATGTCTGTTTGCCATCATATAAGCAATCCGCCGAGGTGGAAAAGCAGGCTTTTAAAGGGAATGGGATATGACATTTTGATTGGTTTATTGCATGTCACGCCCAAGACACACCTATAATTAATGAAGAGACTAGGTTCAGCCCACTTGCACGCTGCGCCGTGCTTAGCGCCCAAAAAACACGCCGTTAAAATAGCAAAAGTGGACTTGGACACGCCCTAAATGGACTTTACGCCATGCGCTTAGACCAACCGCCAAGATCGCCAAGATAGGGCCCTTGATATCTTATTTTCTGGTACTCCTACAAGCGATACTATAACGTCTCTTCATTTGAATGGATCTCTATGGGAATTGGGGGGGTGGGACTAGATTTAGCTGTAAATTACACTGGAACAGTAAGGAACACATGGTTGGCTAAATGGCTAAAGTCATCAAGGGTCTGACCTATCAAACAAGCCTTAAACCAGGGATCTCAAACTCCAGTCCTGGAGGGCCGCTGTGTCTGCTTGTTTATGTGATTTCCTTTCAATCAGCAGCCAGTTTAGGCCTTGGAAACAAGGTGTGCAGACTCTTTAGCCAATCAATGACTTAAATTAAACACTTAAGTGCAGGAACACATCGAAAACCAGCAGACACAACGGCCCTCCAGGATTTGAGTTTGAGATCCCTGCCTTAAACCATCACTCAAAATACAGTAGATATGGATGGATAACTTGAAGGGTTTCTTCTGACTTATTTTTCCATAGAGTTCAATAGGAAAATTTGTCAGGAGAAACAACCCTTAAAGTGATCCATCTATATCTATTGCATATCTGGCAGCTGAGTGATGGTTTGAGGCTTGTTTGATCTCAGACCCTTTGATCTCAGACCTCAGACCCTTGATGGCTTACAGCCATTTTACCAACCATGTATTCCATACTGCTCCAGCATAATCTACAGCTAAATCTAGTCCCACCCCCCAATTCCCATAGAGATGCATTCAAATTCAGAGAAGTTATAGTATCGCTTGTAAGAGTACCAGAAAATAAGATATCAAGAGTCTTTTGACTTCTCTTGTTGTTGGGTCACAGACATCAGGAAGTCATGGCATGCAAAGGGGGCCAAGTATAAAAACTTATTACTTTATTCTACATTATGTTAAACTGTCCAATATTTTTTGATGCCCAAAAATGGGGGGGACTATGTACAAAAGGTTCTATAATTTCTACACGGTTCATCTGATATGATTTATGATTTTATTAGGATCCCCATTAGCTCATGCAAAACATCAGCTACTCTTCCTGGGGTCCACACATAACATATAAACATGACATTTACAGACAAACAACCAAGTGGTATTAAAATCAGAAAGTGACAATATACTTTCTCTCAAACATATTACTATACATATGGATGAAAATACCCTCAAATTAAAGCTGACAGTCTGCCCATCAACCTCATTGTCATTGTATCTTTTCAAACTCAAAGTGCTAGAGTACAGAACCAAAATAACAATGAGATAATCAATGTTATTCACTTCACCTCTAAGTGGTTTTAATGTTGTGGCTGATCGGTGTATGTTCGTACAGTACAGACTCAGAGCACCATCCAGTCCCTGTCGAGGAAATTTAATCTCATATTTAGTATCACAACATTGTGGCAGTCTTTAATTTTGCTTAATAAAAATAAACTAAACCACCAGGAACTGCCAGATAAACATTTTGTAAACGCTGAAAACCTTGTATTCCTCATTTAAAGTTAAAGCAATAGTTCACTTCCTGAGTTTTTAATTTTGTTTCAGTTTTATTGTGTGTTTTCGATTGGCCCAGACAGTTTTTGTGTGCAATGAAAAATATTTTAGATATTTACATATGTTTCCAACAACCTGCCCGTTTTACAATGGCTGGTATCGGGGCATCAATGAATTTGTGGTTTAAAACAAGAAAATGCACTTCAAGTGACTCCAAAGCAGCTTGTACAGCAATGTTCTGCTTCCAGAGGTTATATGTATGTATTACCTGATTATTATTCTATTAAAAACTACATTAATCTCATCTTCAGTTCAGTTCGTTTTGGCGATCTATCTACCTTCTCTCTGGAGTGGATTTAGTTTCAACTGGTCAAATCCTCTTCCTGTTCTGCCCACCAGCAGATCTGATTCTCTGATGGGAACCTGGCGCTCATCCATGAGATGAGTGCAGCAGATAAGGATTCTGGGAAAGGCTGTTCCTCACAGCGGCAGGGCGGTAAGTAAGCATTACACACTAATCTGCACAGAGGGGAACAGATTGTGTTTGGGGAATCACCATGGAAGGGGTAGCATGGTGGATGTGGGGGATTCTGGGATATGGACCCCACCAGGCCACTTGAAGCACTTTCTTCACTTCCTTGCTACCAAGTGGTAAGTGAGTGAACCTCAAGTTTTAGTGCATTACATAATTAAGTAATAATTTATGGTCTTTCAAATTGGCTTTAATAGGTACGATTTCACCACTTCTGGACATATGTGCTACATCAACAATTAATGAAACTCATATTACTCATTTACCATCTGCTGAGTGTCAATAAATCATCATATTAGGTGCTTGTAACATAATAACCTGTCTGTTAAAGTAATGTGTGTCCTTAGGTATTCATGGTTTAACTAGCATAATTGGCTCTGCACTTTAACGACTGCTAGATGTTAATCTCATGATCCAGTAGCTGCAACAATCACGTTTTCGACTAAATCTGCAACAATCAAGCTTTCTACTAAATCTGCAGCAATCAAGCTTTCTACTAAATCTGCAACAATCAAGCTTTCTACTAAATCTGCAGCAATCAAGTTTTCGACTAAATCTGCAACAATCAAGCTTTCTACTAAATCTGCAGCAATAAAGCTTTCTACTAAATCTGCAACAATCAAGCTTTCTACTAAATCTGCAACAATCAAGCTTTCTACTAAATCTGCAACAATCAAGCTTTCTACTAAATCTGCAGCAATAAAGCTTTCTACTAAATCTGCAACAATCAAGCTTTCTACTAAATCTGCAACAATCAAGCTTTCTGCTAAATCTGCAACAATCAAGCTTTCTACTAAATCTGCAACAATCAAGCTTTCTATGAAATCTGCAGCAATCAAGCTTTCTACGAAATCTGCAACAATCAAGCTTTCTACAAAATCTGCAACAATCAAGCTTTCTACTAAATCTGCAACAATCAAGCTTTCTACAAAATCTGCAACAAATCAAGCTTTCTATTATTAATAATAATAATAATAATAATAATAATAATAATAATAATAATAATAATAATAATAATAATACATTTTATTTTATTGGCGCCTTTCTTGGACACTCAAGGTCACCTTACATTAAAAGTACATATATCTATAATTAAAATATATCAGAAAAATTAAAACAATTGGATGAGACAGACACAATATAGACATAGACATCAAAAGGAAGAACATAAGAGCATAGACATACAATAATAATCACAATCATAATAAAAGTGAGACAATATAGGGACAACATGGGAGAACCAGAGTGTTATATATTATAAGCAAGAGTGAAGAGGTGTGTTTTCAGCTGTTTTTTGAAAGAGGGTAGTGTATCTGCATGTTTGATGTGAGTGGGGAGTTCCAAAGAATGGGATCAGCAGCGCTGAAGGCTCGAGCACCAACAGTAGTGAGTTGGGTGGCAGGTATGGCGAGTAGACCAGCAGAGGAGGAGCATAAAGTGCGGATTGGGGTGTAGTCCTGAAGGAGGTCAGAAAGGTAGGGGGGTGTGAGGCTGTGTAAGGCTTTATAAGTCAACAGGAGTATTTTGAATTTAATGCGGTAGTGGACTGGTAGCCAGTGTAGCTGAATGAGGGTGGGTGTAATGTGATCAGAGGGTTTAGTATATGTGAGGATTCGTGCAGCAGTTTTGGATAATTTGCGGTTTATAAGTTTGAAGGGGAGTCCTGAGAGTATACCATTGCAATACTCTAGTCTGGAACTGATGAATGCGTGGATCAAAGTTTCAGCACTGGAGTGAGAAAGTGAGGAACGGAGTCGGGAGATGTTGCGGAGGTGAGAGAATGCAGTGCGTGAAATATTCTTGATGTGGGGTGCGAAGGAAAGGGTATTATCCAGAATAACCCCAAGACTTTTGACTTGGGGTGACAGGGGGATAAGATGGTCATCAATACAAGTTTTAAAGGTGGGTGGTTTTGACAGGGTGGATTTTGTACCTATGAGCATAACTTCAGTTTTGTTGGTGTTGAGTGTGAGGAAATTGGTAGCCATCCAGGTCTTGATGTCAAGGAGGCAGCTGGTGAGGGAGGAGGGGGGCAGAGGGGCATTGGATTTGGATGATATGTAGAGTTGTGTATCTTTGACGTAACAGTGGAAATTAATGTTATGATGCCGCATGATTCGGCCAAGGGGAAGGAGATAAATAATGAATAGGAGTAGGCCCAGCACTGACCCCTGGGGGACACCCTGTTTAACTGCAGCCAGTCCAGACTGGTGATGTTTTAGTTGGGCAAACTGTTGTCTAATGACGTGCTAATCACATCTGAACACAGTGTTAGTCTGCACAGACATGCTAATCACATCTGAACACAGTGTTAGTCTGCACAGACATGCTAATCACATCTGAACACAGTGTTTGTTTGTACAGACATGCTAATCACATCTGAACACAGTGTTAGTTTGTACAGACATGCTAATCACATCTGAACACAGTGTTAGTTTGTACAGACATGCTAATCACATCTGAACACAGTATTGGTCTGTACAGACATGCTAATCACATGCTAATCTGAACCTATGAATGCTAATGTCCTTTTGCTGTCATTCCTCCAATCGCAGCTAGAGGGTCCTGAAGCCTACACTGCAAAACACCCAGGACTACACAAAGGACACACAGCTGGTACTTTTAATCAAATGCATTTCATTATATCCTCAGGTTAATTATTCCAGAGGAATATGCATGAGTAGGAGAGATGAACATGCAAAGACCAGGTCTATGATCTTGCAACGGTCTGCTTATTGTGTGTGTGTGTGTGTGTGCGCACACGCACGCACGCACGCACGCACGCAAGCACGCAAGCACGCACGCACGCACGCACGCACGCACGCATGCACGCACGCACACACACATACACACAAAAATAACACCTGTCAAAATAATAAATAAAGGCCTGGTTTATGTGGTAATGATCAGTTCATCAAGAATTACATACTACTACAGCGCAAAGTAGTGTGATGAGATGTTTTCTACATTGGATGTCAGTAAGAACACTTGAGATGTTTCGGCATGTTTTATAGGATCTTACAAAATATTTAATGTGGCAATGTAATGGTTCCTCTTGTCTCTGGTGTCCTGGTTATTCAGTGCCACTAATATTGCCAATAATATCACATTCTAAAATGAAAACATACTTTAGCCAGTTTGAGTGCTACAGATTTGCTTTAGGATGTTTTTCACTTAAAAATGATCTCCCCCTCAATCTCAGCACCAACATAAGGTTAACTCATCCCAAATCATCCCATCAAAAGGTTAACTCATCCCAACAAAGGGTTTACTCATCCCAACTCATCCCATCAAAGGGTTAACTCATCCCAACTCATCCTAACAAAAGGTTAACTCATCATAACTCATTCCATCAAAGGGTTAACTCCTCCCAACTCATCCAATCAAAGGGTTAACTCATCCCAACTCATCCCATCAAAAGGTTAACTCATCCCAACTCATCCCAACAAAGGGTTGACTCATCCCAACTCATCCTAACAAAGGGCTAACTCATCATAACTCATCCCAATTAATCCCAAAAAAGGGTTAATTCATCACAACTCATCTCATCAAAGGGTTAACTCATTACAACTCATCAATTTCAATCTTTCATGGCAAACAAAATAATCATAATTGCTGTAAATTGTAAAAATAACTTTGTGGTGAATCTTATTTATGCTTCCATTGTCAGAGAAGATGAATTTAGGGGAACTGCTGTGAGGTGTTGGGGAGACAGCTGGGTCTTTCCCCAATAAAGGGGACTGCTGTGAGGTGTTGGGGAGACAGCTGGGTCTTTCCCCAATAAAGGGGAACTGCTGTGAGGTGTTGGGGAGACAGCCAAATTATTATTCTCAGATTTTTATTCCCATTATTCTCAGATCAGCAGCTCTCTTTTTACCCAAACCACACTTGGTCCTTTCATCAAAAAAAATAAAAAATAAAAAACTGCAGGAAGCCGCAGTTCAGCTTTCATTAAAGCCTTTAGCCCCCATATATAAATGCACATTAAAGCCTTGAGCCCCCATATATAAATGCACAATAAATGCTTCACAATAATGGCTGCTTGCTAATGTAAAAAAGAAAAGAAAAAAAACAGGATTAAAAGTTCCTTTTTCACATGTTTTAGTTTGGGTTTCCTAGGAACTACAAGATTCCTGTGGCCATTTCAGACCAAAAAAATGTTATCAGGCAATTAAGGCTTTTTTTAAAAGAAAATTCCACTTGGGTGGACAACTGCAATCCTATAAAAACTGCTGCCCCGCCTTGCAGATGTTCATTTTGTGAAATCTATAATTGGAGGTGAGACCGGCCTGCTCAGCCAATTGAAATACAGATGGGTGTTCTGCTCAGCCAATTGAAATGCAGAAGGGTGTACTACTCAGCCAATTTAAATACAGAAGGATGTTCGCACCTCCACGCCATCTCCTCATTGTCTTCATGCCAGCTTAGTACTGGCTCCTCATAAAAGCAACAATGTAGGTATTCCTTGTACATTGCCAAGGGTGTTAGCCTTTTGCTGTGG
>CM056395.1:31331346-31371346 GCA_029718625.1 Synaphobranchus kaupii | reverse complement strand
GTACTTACCAGTATATTAGCTTATAGCTTATCTTGTTACATTTCGCCAAAGTCCCGTACAGTTGACATTTCCACAGCGACCAACCGTCGCACTGAAATACGTTGCTGTTGTTGTGTAAATACACACACGCTTTTGTACGTTTTTTAAATACATGTATTTAAATGCATTAGACAATTACAATCCAATTCCAGTACAACCAACACCTTGTTGTTTTAATGACGTTCCTGTAGGCAGTATAAACGCATGCAGGGTGACCCCAGAGCACAACCACAAGGGTCTTTCTGTCATTCATTGCAGGTTTGCCATAAATACTCGCCTCTTCATCTCTATGGTTATGCAAAAATTACAAGACAAAAGGCAAGCCATTCATTTCTTAAATAGCATACGAGTGCTTTGACATTTTGAATAATTGTCCACATTCCACATCAGCTTGTATGCAGCCCGTCTCTCTGTAATAACAGGTGTTCCTGGTGGGCAAAAGGATTGATCTGTTTATAGTTAAGTACCTGCATCAAGCATGAACAAAAACAACACTGACCATCTTTCTTTTTTGAATATCTCTGGTCGTTCTTCTCTAAATATAATACATCTTTTTGAAATGTTTGACTGCACATGCTCATAACCCAGGACCCCACCGCACTGTGGAAAGAATTTCCATCTGAAACTGAGGATGGATCTGCAGACGGCGATGCTCACCTTTACCAACCCATTTCCCCTCAAATATCAACTCTACATACCACGTTGTGAGAACTCAACAGTTTTGTAGATATCTCCTGCAACTCACCTTGACATCACCCCTATAAAACAGACCTCAACTGGTCTAAAGTTTGTGCCAGTCAAAACACCAAAGATTTACATTAGAAAAAAATCAACAGCAATGTCTCTTTACAAATACAATGACACGGGCACTCATGAACATCCACAGACCTTGTTGTGCACGTTTTTTCAAAAAACTACTCTCTATCGAAGTAAGCCAAATGTGTATACCCATGCAAAGTATCAACCAAAGCACGCCAGTATACTAGGGCACACTGTGTTAATATAAGCCCCAGAATACTGGTGGCTTTGGTAGATACTTTGCGCGGATATACACAGTTAGCATACTGTTGGGACTGTGTTCTCAGCTAAACTACCTGGATGGATGGATAGCACTCGGGGTATGTAGAAAGATGTTGAAATAAAATTTCTGGGTGAACTGCCCTTTTAAACAAATTAAGTTTCTTAAACATCTTAGCTTGAATTTCATTTTAAAGCTAATACATTAAACCCAAGTCAATGTGTAATCAACAATTCAATCAAATATAATAATTTAAAAGTTGTATTTACAAATTGTAATAAATACCAACAACTTTTAACAGATTTCTCTAGGATCTAAAATTTACAAGAATGTAAAGTTTGGATTATTTTATTCAATCGTTTATATGCTTATATTTATATTTTATATTATATCATATTCCAACTAAATATCTAGCTCCATATTGATCATATGACAGAATCCTTACATGGGAATGACTGCCAGTACTGAAGAGCCGGAATGGCTGGCCAGACTGAGCCAACAGGAAGCTGAGTAAAAGACAGTTATTTGTGATGAAATGGGGGACTGTATTGTTTTGGAGATTCTGCACTTCCTGATGCAGTCATCTGGCAGCCATAAGGAATGTGTTTTATCAACAGAACAGGAAGAGAACCCCCAGGAGCGCCCGCACTTCCTGATTAATTGCACGTTCCACCTACGCCACTTCCATCACTCACCACATGGTTCATATTAACACTGAGCCCATGTTTCCTCAGTGAAGATCTAAGAGTCACAGTAGATACTTACTGCATTAAAATACTGGTGACTCGTTCTCTTTATCCAATGAAGTGTTCTGAAATGGGTCAGGCATGCCCTCATTAGATATCATTGTAATATAATGCCTGTGCAAAGCATACAAAAGTAAAGTTTAGGCAACATGTTTTGTGAGAATTTAAGCTATTTGCTGGCTATAAGGATTTGTATTGTAAAAGGTTTTGCACATGCTAAAGGTCGTAATAAATCAGGCCTTAAATGAGCAGTGAAAATGTTACATTTAGACAGAGTATGGTCACAAATGCATTTAGGGAACCCAATTACATTTATGATTGCACTGGTATGACTGTACTAGTATGATTGTACTGGTATGATTTCACTGGGTATGATCGTACTGGTATGACTGTACTGGTATGATTGCACTTGGTATGATTGTACTGGTATGACTGTACTGGTATGATTGTACTGGGTATGATCGTACTGGTATGACAGTACTGGTATGATTGTACTGGGTATGATTGTACTGATATGATTGTACTGGGTATGATCATACTGCTATGACTGTGCTGGTATGATTCTTTCTTTCTTTTTGGTTTATTTGATAGGGACAATGCAGTTAAACATAGTTCCAGTACAATTACAGCAACTGATGTTCTGCACAAAGAGTTTATAGCTATTGCTAATTTGCAACTCCTGTCCCTAGTTGGGCTTTTCTAACAATTACACTAAGTATGTAATCCAAAATACAGTACAATCACATCTAAGACCTATAATACAAAATTACATCTATTTAAAAACAATCACAAATAATGTCACATAGTTCCACAATCCCCACACATCATGCACATACTCTCTCACTCATTCACTCCCTCTCAACACACATCATTCATTTCCTCTCAACATATTCCCTCTCAACACACATCACAACACATACAGTTACAGCATTTCAAAAGTGGGTACAATCCTGTTTTGTTTTCAGCCAGTTCTTAACCATGGATACAAACATTCTGCTATCTGATACCAGTTTAATTTCATTCGGGAGTCCATTCCAGAGATGACCGCTCTTTACTGAAAAAGCTGATTGTCCGAATGTTCAGGGTATGATTGTACTGGTATGATTGTAGAGGGTATGGCTGTACTGGTATGATTGTACTGGTATGACTGTAGAGAGTATGATTGTACTGGTATGACTGTAGAGAGTATGATTGTACTGGTATGATTGTAGAGGGTATGATCATACTGGTATGATTGTACTGGTATGATTGTAGAGAGTATGATCATGCTGGTATGATTGTAGAGGGTATGATTTTACTGGTATGATTGTAGAGGGTATGATTATACTGGTATGATTGTAGAGGGTATGATTGAAGAGGGTATGATTGGACAGGTATGATTGTAGAGGGTATGATCATACTGGTATGATTGTAGAGGGTATGATTTTACTGGTATGATTGTACTGGTATGATTGTATAGGGTATGGCTGTACTGGTATGATTGTACTGGTATGACCGTACTGGTATGATTGTAGAGGGTATGACTGTACTGGTATGATTGTAGAGGCTATGACTGTACTGGTATGACTGTAGAGAGTATGACTGTACTGGTATGATTGCAGAGGCTATGACTGTACTGGTATGACTGTAGAGAGTATGACTGTACTGGTATGATTGTAGAGAGTATGACTGTACTGGTATGATTGTAGAGGCTATGACTGTACTGGTATGACTGTAGAGAGTATGATTGTACTGGTATGATTGTAGAGGGTGTGGTTGTAGAGGATATGATTGTACTGGTATGATTGTAGAGGGTATGACTGTACTGGTATGATTGTAGAGATTATGACTGTACTGGTATGATTGTAGAGGGTATGATTATACTGGTATGAGTGTAGAGGGTATGATTGTGTACTGGTATGATTGTAGAGGGTATGATTGTACTGGTATGATTGTAGAGGGTATGATCATGCTGGTATGATTGTAGAGGGTACGATTTTACTGGTATGATTGTACTGGTATGATTGTAGAGGGTATGGCTGTACTGGTATGATTGTACTGGTATGACTGTAGAGAGTATGATTGTACTGGTATGACTGTAGAGAGTATGATTGTACTGGTATGATTGTAGAGGCTATGACTGTACTGGTATGATTGTAGAGGGTGTGGTTGTAGAGGATATGATTGTACTGGTATGATTGTAGAGGGTATGGCTGTACTGGTATGATTGTACTGGTATGACTGTAGAGAGTATGATTGTACTGGTATGACTGTAGAGATTATGATTGTACTGGTATGATTGTAGAGGGTATGATTGTACTGGGATGATTGTAGAGGGTATGACTGTACTGGTATGATTGTACTGGTATGACTGTAGAGAGTATGATTGTACTGGTATGATTGTAGAGGCTATGACTGTACTGGTATGATTGTAGAGGATATGATTGTTGAGGCTATGACTGTACTGGTATGATTGTAGAGGGTATGATTATACTGGTATGATTGTAGAGGGTATGACTGTACTGGTATGATTGTACTGGTATGACTGTAGAGAGTATAATTGTACTGGTATGATTGTAGAGGGTATGATTGTACTGGTATGATTGTACTGGTATGACTGTAGAGAGTATAATTGTACTGGTATGATTGTAGAGGGTATGATTACAGAGGCTATGACTGTACTGGTATGATTGTAGAGGGTATGATTGTACTGGTATGATTCTAGAGGGTATGATTGTACTGGTATGATTGTAGAGGGTATGATTACAGAGGCTATGACTGTACTGGTATGATTGTAGAGGGTATGATTGTACTGGTATGATTCTAGAGGGTATGATTGTACTGGTATGACTGTAGAGAGTATGATTGTAGTGGTATGATTGTAGAGGGTGTGGTTGTAGAGGATATGATTGTACTGGTATGATTGTAGAGGGTATGACTTTACTGGTATGATTGTAGAGGGTATGACTGTACTGGTATGATTGTAGAGGGTATGATTATACTGGCATGATTGTAGAGGGTATGACTGTACTGGTATGATTGTAGAGGGTATGACTGTACTGGTATGATTGTAGAGAGTATGACTGTACTGGTATGATTGTAGAGGGTATGATTGTACTGGTATGATTGTAGAGGCGATGACTGTACTGGTATGACTGTAGAGAGTATGACTGTACTGGTATAATTGTAGAGAGTATGACTGTACTGGTATGATTGTAGAGGCTATGACTGTACTGGTATGACTGTAGAGAGTATGACTGTACTGGTATGATTGTAGAGGGTATGATTGTACTGGTATGATTGTAGAGGCGATGACTGTACTGGTATGACTGTATAGAGTATGACTGTACTGGTATAATTGTAGAGAGTATGACTGTACTGGTATGATTGTAGAGGCTATGACTGTACTGGTATGATTGTAGAGGGTATGACTGTACTGGTATGATTGTAGAGGGTATGATTGTACTGGTATGACTGTAGAGAGTATGACTGTACTGGTATAATTGTAGAGAGTATGACTGTACTGGTATGATTGTAGGGGCTATGACTGTACTGGTATGACTGTAGAGAGTATGACTGTACTGGTATGATTGTAGAGGGTATGATTGTACTGGTATGATTGTAGAGGCGATGACTGTACTGGTATGACTGTAGAGAGTATGACTGTACTGGTATAATTGTAGAGAGTATGACTGTACTGGTATGATTGTAGAGGCTATGACTGTACTGGTATGATTGTAGAGGGTATGACTGTACTGGTATGATTGTAGAGGCTATGACTGTACTGGTATGACTGTAGAGAGTATGACTGTACTGGTATGATTGTAGAGAGTATGACTGTACTGGTATGATTGTAGAGGCTATGACTGTACTGATATGACTGTAGAGAGTATGACTGTACTGGTATGATTGTAGAGGCTATGACTGTACTGGTATGATTGTAGAGGGTATGATTGTACTGGTATGATTGTAGAGGGTATGACTGTACTGGTATGATTGTAGAGGGTGTGGTTGTAGAGGATATGATTGTACTGGTATGATTGTAGAGGGTATGACTGTACTGGTATGATTGTAGAGGGTATGATTATACTGGTATGATTGTAGAGGGTATGACTGTACTGGTATGATTGTAGAGGGTATGATTATACTGGCATGATTGTAGAGGGTATGACTGTACTGGTATGATTGTAGAGGGTATGACTGTACTGGTATGACTGTAGAGAGTATGACTGTACTGGTATGATTGTAGAGGGTATGATTGTACTGGTATGATTGTAGAGGCGATGACTGTACTGGTATGATTGTAGAGAGTATGACTGTACTGGTATAATTGTAGAGAGTATGACTGTACTGGTATGATTGTAGAGGCTATGACTGTACTGGTATGACTGTAGAGAGTATGACTGTACTGGTATGATTGTAGAGGGTATGATTGTACTGGTATGATTGTAGAGGCGATGACTGCACTGGTATGACTGTAGAGAGTATGACTGTACTGGTATAATTGTAGAGAGTATGACTGTACTGGTATGATTGTAGAGGCTATGACTGTACTGGTATGATTGTAGAGGGTATGACTGTACTGGTATGATTGTAGAGGGTATGACTGTACTGGTATGACTGTAGAGAGTATGACTTTACTGGTATGATTATAGAGGGTATGATTGTACTGGTATGATTGTAGAGGCGATGACTGTACTGGTATGACTGTAGAGAGTATGACTGTACTGGTATAATTGTAGAGAGTATGACTGTACTGGTATGATTGTAGAGGCTATGACTGTACTGGTATGACTGTAGAGAGTATGACTGTACTGGTATGATTGTAGAGGGTATGATTGTACTGGTATGATTGTAGAGGCGATGACTGTACTGGTATGACTGTAGAGAGTATGACTGTACTGGTATAATTGTAGAGAGTATGACTGTACTGGTATGATTGTAGAGGCTATGACTGTACTGGTATGATTGTAGAGGGTATGACTGTACTGGTATGATTGTAGAGGGTATGACTGTACTGGTATGATTGTAGAGGCTATGACTGTACTGGTATGACTGTAGAGAGTATGACTGTACTGGTATGATTGTAGAGAGTATGACTGTACTGGTATGATTGTAGAGGCTATGACTGTACTGATATGACTGTAGAGAGTATGACTGTACTGGTATGATTGTAGAGGCTATGACTGTACTGGTATGATTGTAGAGGGTATGATTGTACTGGGATGATTGTAGAGGGTATGACTGTACTGGTATGATTGTAGAGGGTGTGGTTGTAGAGGATATGATTGTACTGGTATGATTGTAGAGGGTATGAATGTACTGGTATGATTGTAGAGGGTATGATTATACTGGTATGATTGTAGAGGGTATGACTGTTTACTGGTATGATTGTAGAGGGTGTGGTTGTAGAGGATATGATTGTACTGGTATGATTGTAGAGGGTATGACTGTACTGGTATGATTGTAGAGGGTATGACTGTACTGGTATGATTGTAGAGGCTATGACTGTACTGGTATGACTGTAGAGAGTATGACTGTACTGGTATGATTGTAGAGGGTATGACTGTACTGGTATGACTGTAGAGGGTATGACTGTACTGGTATGATTGTAGAGGCTATGACTGTACTGGTATGACTGTAGAGAGTATGACTGTGCTGGTATGATTGTAGAGACTAACACACTGGAAACTGAAAAATGAATCTCACCAAAAGCAAAGCCAAAGATATGCAGCACTATATTGATTAGAAATGAAGCTCAAACGCAGCTGCAGAACTAACTGCTGCTATGTGACCTCCAGGATTCCAGGAATTTAAACAGAAACAATATTCCTTCCAGAAATGAAAGAAAAAATAAAACTCATATTGCTTCCAAAAGAAAAAAATTGGCAGTTTCCCCTTCCACTCCAATTCCTCTCTGCACAATGTAACAATGTCGCCTTTTCTTTCATAGAGAGTAATGTGATTAGCAATAGAAGATGAGTGACAAATGTTATTAGTTTAGAACCAAAAGTTACAGAAAAGTTGTAATAAGACCAATACTAGCTATAATTTGTATAGCTTTGTTAAGATGAAAGTGAAATAAAAGAACAAGAAACAAAATTACATGCATTTAATGCGTCCGTTAAATCGTTGATGATCCAGGCAGCCGCATTGTGAGCCTGCCAAGCTGATACACGTTTTGCCCCAGGGTTGCGCACGCATCCTCTTTTGTTTACAAACCAAATAGGATCTATTAATTTAGACAAACAACTTATGCAGGTATACATGCCTACCCACAGTTTCAGGACTGGTTGGACACTCCGATTTAGAATTAAATTGATGCAAATTCTATAAATGAGACCCCATGACTCCTGTGATACATAAATGCAGAC
This sequence comes from Synaphobranchus kaupii, assembly GCA_029718625.1. NCBI lineage: Eukaryota > Metazoa > Chordata > Actinopteri > Anguilliformes > Synaphobranchidae > Synaphobranchus > Synaphobranchus kaupii. The sequence goes on along the minus strand of CM056395.1, from coordinate 31,363,190 downwards.
CTTCACCAGGCCAGAATATTAGTACAGTGGAATGTTAGACCTGTATCTCAAAGCCAAATAATGATTATTCATGTAAGCTTATACAGATTCCATCCAGTACATGTGTGAATGGTTGTGAAATGGACCATAGATCCGATGGGTTTGGGAAAACCTCTGGGGGTTGAAAGAAGTCTGAACGGACTTGCCACAGCTCACTGGAAGTGCTTTTATCGAAAGCTTATCTGTAGACTAGCTGGCCATCCTGTCTCAGAATCCTGTCTCATATCTGAAGACACTCCCCCATTCTTCCTATCTACAAAGGCTGGGCATATGAGTAGCGGACCTACAGCTGAAAGAGCTTCTCTCACGGGAACACTGAACAGGCAGTCTACTGAGGGTGTGAACAGACTAGGACCAGCTCAACAAGACCACCACTGCTGTAACAGTGGGTGATGGTGGTTGGGTTAAACTGAGTGGCTGCTGTAACAGTGGGTGATGGTGGTTGGGTTAAACTGAGTGGCTGCTGTAACAGTGGGCGATGGTGGTTGGGTTAAACTGAGTGGCTGCTGTAACAGTGGGTGATGGTGGTTGGGTTAAACTGAGTGGCTGCTGTAACAGTGGGCGATGGTGGTTGGGTTAAACTGAGTGACTGCTGTAACAGTGGACGATGGTGGTTGGGTTAAACTGAGTGGCTGCTGTAACAGTGGGTGATGGTGGTTGGGTTAAACTGAGTGGCTGCTGTAACAGTGGGCGATGGTGGTTGGGTTAAACTGAGTGGCTGCTGTAACAGTGGGCGATGGTGGTTGGGTTAAACTGAGTGGCTGCTGTAACAGTGGGCGATGGTGGTTGGTTTAAACTGAGTGGCTGCTATAACAGTGGGTGATGGTGGTTGGGTTAAACTGAGTGGCTGCTGTAACAGAGATCAAAACTATATTAACCTCAAATTGTTTTTGCAACTGATAGTTGTATGGTATATGTTATGAACATTAATAATTATGACTATCAGAACTGTAGTATACTTCATAATTTAGTTAATATACAATATGTTATTAATTTATTTATGATTAATATATTTATTTTGTATTGCATCTTACATCTTTGCCCTGTGATGGATTGGCAGCCTTTCCAGGGTGTATTCCTGCCTCTCGCCCAATGAATGCTGGGATAGGTGGGTTAGGTAATGCTGGGATAGGTGGGTTAGGTAAGGGATGGATAGGTGGGTTAGGTAATGCTGGGATAGGTGGGTTAGGTAATGCTGGGATAGGTGGGTTAGGTAAGGGATGGATAGGTGGGTTAGGTAATGCTGGGATAGGTGGGTTAGGTAATGCTGGGATAGGTGGGTTAGGTAATGCTGGGATAGGTGGGTTAGGTAAGGGATGGATAGGTGGGTTAGGTAATGCTGGGATAGGTGGGTTAGGTAATGCTGGGATAGGTGGGTTAGGTAATGCTGGGATAGGACCTTAAATCATGTTCAGGGCAGAAATGGCTGAACAGCATAAAGAACCCAAAAAGTTTCAAATGGTGTTTATTTATGCACTTTTCAGGAGACTTCCATGCCCCTGCTACAGGCCACGCCCCTTCTCCAGGCCACGCTTGTCTTGTATGGAGAACATCATTCCTGCTCATTCTTACAGCCAATGTTCTGTAACCACCAGTTTGTTTGTAAAAATCTATCTAAGAAAAAAAAGTCATGGTAGCAATTAAACAGCATGAGGCTGATTGTAATGACCCCCTCCCCCTCCCCCTCTAAGGAGCCCCAAGGGCAAAGAATGATAAATTGATGGGAGGAGTTAAGGAATGCTGTGACTGCCGTTTTTAGAATGGCTGCATTGTAATGATCATGAGACTGTATGACATATAAAGCAGCTCTTCTGTAACCGGGCTCGGCCTGCTTTTGGTTTTGAACACCCCTGCTGTTCGTGATATGACTCATGGAGCCAAGGGAACCAATCATACTCCAATCATCCTCCAATCATAACCAATCATAAACTCCAGGGCTGACATCACCTTCTGTAGCAATTCCTTTCATGTGCTCACTGACCTCTGACCTGTATACACTTTTGATCAGATTTGACCTCTGACCTGTGATTTTGTGGTTTTCAATCTGTTTACATGCATAATGATGCCTGTGTCCAGTTGCTTTATTCAATTATTTTATGGTAATCTACTGTGGTGGTAACTTATGGTATCTTTAAAATATCTCTTAAAAAAATATCTTTGCTTGTTGCCCTGTATTTACACTTCAAAAAAACCAACCTGGAAATCAACTCTGGAAACGTGACTCTTAATATACTTTAAACATACACATTAATGGTCAATGCACTATCAATATACTGTATGTGCCATGTGCTTTGTTGATTAAATAAAGGGAAAGATTAGGGAAAGGCAATGTTAGCTTTAGGGAAAGGTGATACTAGTTGTTAAAAAGCTAATTTTAACCTACGTTAAGCTGTCCAAAGTACCCTGCTTGCTTATCCTGCAAACTAGATATTGTACACAACATCCGGTCTTTTGTGTCAAGGGTACCATGCACATGAGTGTAGTTTTCACACAAAACCCCAAAAGCATATTGTGAATTCGATACTTCTCTCTTTAACCAAAACCGGTCTATGTCTTAACAGCCATTATACTGGGCTCATTCAGAAAGTGTTTTTGGAGAAACTGCTAGAACTTTCCCTCCTCCTTTCATAACGCCACACTTTTGCCCTCTACATGTTTCCACAGCTCCCTGAAATGAGGTTTTTCTGCAGGAGGGCAGAAATTAGGTTTCTGTGCTGAGAACGGCACGGCCGTGCTTTAGTCTCCGTACGGACATCCAGTCTGTTCCTTTGGCACGGGTTCCAGGGATATCATTTGAAAACCAAACTGTGGGTTAGTGATTTGTTTGTGCGAGATGACTGCAGTCTGTGTACACTCTGCTAATCATTGACAGGCTTCTTTTGCAAGCAGCTCTCTGTGGCTACAGCGGTCTGAACGCAGGCTTGTTCATCAGCGAGAGACACTGCCTTAAACGCTCCTGTCCATCTAATGAACAAACAGAGGAACTTCTGCCCCTGATTTTTAAATAATGCACTAACAGACAAACCTTATTTCTGCCCGCCTGCAGAAAAACCCTGGAATGTGAAGCAAACAGCACTGGGAATGGAGGAAGATACATATTTTGTTTCATCAGATTTTATCCAAATCCCAGTGAGCTGTGTGTACACCACACAGACTGGACTGACACAGCTGCTGCTCTATACGGGGTAAATGGGGCTTTATCTGTGGCTTGTGTTGTGTGAGATGTATATATCTGCACTAATATAACTGTATACCCAATATAAACTGCAGAATATTTGCATGCAATTGAAGTGAGTGTGTTTCTGTGCTGTGTGGAATACAACCTGAAATATCACCAGCCTAGGACTGATTCAGCCTTAGACTGGTTCAGCCTGGGGGCAGTTCAGCCTTAGACTAGTTCAGGTTTAGGGGGTGGTTCAGCCTTAGACTAGTTCAGCCTGGGGGTAGTTCAGCCTTAGACTAGTTCAGCCTGGGGGTGGTTCAGACTTAGACTAGTTCAGCCTGGGGGTGGTTCAGTCTTAGACTAGTTCAGCCTGGGGGTGGTTCAGCCTTAAATTGGTTCAGCCTGGGGGTGGTTCAGCCTTTGACTAGTTCAGCCTGGGGGTGGTTCAGCCTTAGACTAGTTCAGCCTGGGGGTGGTTCAGCCTTAGACTAGTTCAGCCTGGGGGTGGTTCAGCCTTAGACTGGTTCAGCCTGGGGGTGGTTCAGACTTAGACTAGTTCAGCCTGGGGGTGGTTCAGCCTTAGACTAGTTCAGCCTGGTGGTGGTTCAGCCTGGGGGTGGTTCAGCCTTAGACTAGTTCAGCCTGGGGGTGGTTCAGCCTTAGACTAGTTCAGCCTGGGGGTGGTTCAGCCTTGGACAGGCTCAGCCTTAGACTAGTTGAGCCTTAGACAGGCTCAGCCTTAGACTAGTTGAGCCTTAGACTGGCTCAGCCTGGGGGTGGTTCATCCTTAGACTGGTACAGCCTGGATTTGGACCGTGGAAGTGTGTGTGACTGTGTAACGGCACGTCGGACCGGGGAAGTGTGTGTGACCGTGTAATGGCACGTCGGACCGGGGAAGTGTGTGTGACTGTAATGGCACGTCGGACCGGGGAAGTGTGTGTGACCGTGTAACGGCACGGCCGATCCGCTCCCATCTCCGATTGGCCCAAAAAAGTGGCGTTGGCGGCTTTAGCGCCCCTGTGTTTGCGCCCGGTGACATCACTCAGGTACGCGATCATGTTTCACTTTCAACAAAAGGCTTGTTCGTTTCTGGCAGGTTCTCATGGGTTTGGGTGAAAGAAAGGGGCTGAAATTGTATACAGAAATGCAGACAAAGGGAAAAGAGCTAGCTCCTTTCTCAATACGTCCATCTTCCCTAATCAAGTTACAGTTCAATAGGAAGATTAAAAAGGTTTGTGGTAGTGTGTCGTACAGCAGAAAGTGTAGAGATGTGTAACTGCTAACCCGTAACCGTCTCAGTGGATTGTCTCACATGGGGTGATGGCGGTAAGCCAGGGGGTGCCGTCGTGATCCTGCATGATTTTTTGAGGGGGCGGATCATCGACAGAGTGGGAACCACCTGCTCCTGCCAGAAATGGCCTAAATCGGTCTGAGTGTGCTCTGTGCTGCACGAAAGGGCAGCGCTTTGTCCTCATCTCCAGGCTGGCTCCTCCCATCAGGCTCCGCCCACTGGCCATGCCTGGCTCCACCCACTGGCAGCTGCAGACTCCTGGAGGGTCCGAGGCTCGGCTGCGCAGACTCCTGCAGACTCTCTAAGCAGGAAAAGACTTTTAACAAGAAAAGAATGATAATAATGATAATAAGCCTGCAACATGCTTATTGCTGTGACTGCTGCGCCTGTCTGGGAGTCCCACTGCTGTGACTGTCTGGGTGTCCCACTGCTGTGACTGTCTGGGAGTCCCACTGCTGTGCCTGTCTGGGAGTCCCACTGCTGTGCCTGTCTGGGAGTCCCACTGCTGTGACTGTCTGGGAGTCCCACTGCTGTGACTGTCTGGGAGTCCCACTGCTGTGACTGTCTGGGAGTCCCACTGCTGTGACTGTCTGGGAGTCCCACTGCTGTGACTGTCTGGGAGTCCCACTGCTGTGACTGTCTGGGAGTCCCACTGCTGTGACTGTCTGGGAGTCCCACTGCTGTGACTGTCTGGGAGTCCCACTGCTGTGACTGTCTGGGAGTCCCACTGCTGTGACTGTCTGGGAGTCCCACTGCTGTGACTGTCTGGGAGTCCCACTGCTGTGCCTGTCTGGGAGTCCCACTGCTGTGACTGTCTGGGAGTCCCACTGCTGTGACTGTCTGGGAGTCCCACTGCTGTGACTGTCTGGGAGTCCCACTGCTGTGACTGTCTGGGAGTCCCACTGCTGTGACTGTCTGGGAGTCCCACTGCTGTGACTGTCTGGGAGTCCCACTGCTGTGACTGTCTGGGAGTCCCACTGCTGTGACTGTCTGGGAGTCCCACTGCTGTGACTGTCTGGGAGCCCCACTGCTGTGACTGTCTGGGAGTCCCACTGCTGTGACTGTCTGGGAGTCCCACTGCTGTGACTGTCTGGGAGTCCCACTGCTGTGACTGTCTGGGAGTCCCACTGCTGTGACTGTCTGGGAGTCCCACTGCTGTGACTGTCTGGGAGTCCCACTGCTGTGACTGTCTGGGAGTCCCACTGCTGTGACTGTCTGGGAGTCCCACTGCTGTGACTGTCTGGGAGTCCCACTGCTGTGACTGTCTGGGAGTCCCACTGCTGTGACTGTCTGGGAGTCCCACTGCTGTGACTGTCTGGGAGTCCCACTGCTGTGCCTGTCTGGGAGTCCCACTGCTGTGACTGTCTGGGAGTCCCACTGCTGTGACTGTCTGGGAGTCCCACTGCTGTGACTGTCTGGGAGTCCCACTGCTGTGACTGTCTGGGAGTCCCACTGCTGTGACTGTCTGGGAGTCCCACTGCTGTGACTGTCTGGGAGTCCCACTGCTGTGACTGTCTGGGAGTCCCACTGCTGTGACTGTCTGGGAGTCCCACTGCTGTGACTGTCTGGGAGCCCCACTGCTGTGACTGTCTGGGAGTCCCACTGCTGTGACTGTCTGGGAGTCCCACTGCTGTGACTGTCTGGGAGTCCCACTGCTGTGACTGTCTGGGAGTCCCACTGCTGTGACTGTCTGGGAGTCCCACTGCTGTGACTGTCTGGGAGTCCCACTGCTGTGACTGTCTGGGAGTCCCACTGCTGTGACTGTCTGGGAGTCCCACTGCTGTGCCTCCCTGAAGCCATGAAATGACCATGTTCAACAGCATGTTCATTAATGTGAACATTTTAAATAATAATATCCAAATTTCTGTGCAGGTTAAATGTGTTTGTCATGTGTTATTAGTACTACCTGGCAGGCCGGTCCAAATTCCACTTTATGAATCTGAAAATATGAGCCACCATGCATTTGTCACCATTAAACCATTTCTGTTTTTCAATATTAGATATGGTCAAAAAAAGAGAGAAATATGCATCAGCGAGGCAAACAGTCTGAGCTTTGCTCCTCTGCGTAAGATTCTCACCACTGTCAAGAGCTGAATACTTACAGAAGCCATTAAAAATGCATTAAATGAAAACTCTAAAACTCCTCCTCAAACAGCAGGGCTCTCCAGCTGCTTGTTCCGCACAGGAAGTGACTTCTAGCAGGCGCAAGTGTGCTTGTTTTTTTTTTCTCTTTTCCCTTGACTGGTTTCCTGTTGCATGCTGGGACTAGAGGTCTCATTACGGCAGGCCTCTTACGGGGTGTAAGGTCTCATTATGATTACGGGGTGCATGTGATTAACAGGAGCCTGGCCCCAGCACTGTAGACACACTGAACTCTACAGCTGTCTGTCTCCAATAGCAACTCAAATCCTCTTTCTTCCCTGCACATTAATAAGGCCACTTGTGTCTCTTTCTCAAGCATGTTTTCCATCACAGAAAACCAGATTAAATGCTTAAGGTGAAATGCACGCTGGTTTATTTTGCAGGTATTTTGCCATTATAAGTTTCAATAAAAATTGTTTAATAATTCCATACATCCATACATACATCACACCGCAGTGGCTTCCTGCTGACACATGCAGGAAATATTGCAAATATCAATCACACAAATAAAGACCTCATTCAATTCAATCGATCAATCAAACTTTATTTATAGAGCACATTTCATACAACAATTGCGACTCAATGTGCTTCAAATAAAATGAGAAAAAAAGGAAAGGAATGATAGCAATTAACAGTTGTTCTCCTCATGACGAAAAGGCCTTTACCAAATTTACCAAAGTGACTGGTGGTCAAGCAGGCTATGGGAGCTGGCCATTGTGCACTCTAGCGCCACCAGGTGGTCAATCTGCACCCTATGTTTCCTGAAGCAAGAGTTAACTGACCTGCATTGACAAGGCTACTGAGTTTGGAGGAAGCTGGGCAGAAAAAGAAGATTCATAAGAAAGAATGTGAGACTCTTGGTGAACACGTCATTCTGGGGGTATGAAATGTTTGGAGAAATATTCCCACAGTCCGCTCAGCTTGTGGTGGTGAGGAGTCCCCACGCTGACACACGCTGCTGGGAAACTTCCTGTTTCCTGTGCGCTAGAATATGACTCTGCATTCCTTCTGTTTCCTGTGTGCTAGAATATGAGTCTGCATTCGTCACAGGAATTCCTCCTATATGCGCCAGTCAGGTCAGTCACGCTACAGTCATGAGAGAAACTCTGTTACAAACAAGCTTGAATTCCCAGGCTGCTGCTGCATATTCTGTAAGTAAGTCATGGTGAGTAAATAAACACTGCAGCACTGTGGCAGAAGGCTGAATAATGTCAGCATTATGAGTAAGCTGCATTTTTTTTTATAGCTGATGAATAAACGTATGTTCCCTCTTCTCAATTCAACTCAGATGTGTGGGGGGTGGGGATATATCCCACTGTTTAACCCAGATTCTCTTGAGTTTATAACCTAATTATCTCACAGTCTATTTTATGTTCGCCACTACCAGACATAAGACCATAGAATGAATGAGGTGTGAAAGAGAGTGAGAGAGGAGGCTCAGCTGGTAGAACAGAAGGCATTGTGGGATATACAGTATAATACATGGGGGTCTCATCACTCACCCGTCTAATACAGCACAAAGTATCAGAGAACTACATCATATAATAATCATGTAATTGGAAGAAATATCCCACAAAAGCAATGCATGAATTTGTATGATAATATTGCACAAATTAATATATTTCTATCTTTTCTGTTCAATCTACATGCAGTAAACAATTGTTAAGGTCTTTGCAAGTTCTTTTGAAATATGTATATACGTACACGAATCTAGCGAGTGTTAAGTGATCATTAAAAATGTACGTAAAAGAATAAGAAATGATAGCATTATCAATGACTTCCTGATTTAAACAAATCACTTCTGATAAGGTGAACCAGTCATAGTGCTTTTCTGTGTGACACCTTTTGATTGGTTCATGTGAATCTTTGATTTACAGCCCAATATTGGCACACATTATGGGGCCTCATGACCCCCCCCCCCCCCCCCCCTTTGGTGGAGTGATTGTAATGTCTCAGTACCAGAGAGGAGAGTGTGAAATGACCTCGAAGGTCTTTCTGTGCACATTTCAGTTTCCTGTTTACGCCGTCTGTGAGCACCTGATTGGTGGGGGTTGCAGTGGACAGCTGGGAATGGCTCTCCAGAAGCATGTCTTTCCTATGACTGATTTCCATGGCGGAGCAAAAACATGTGCCGACCCCCCGCCCCCCATACAAAGCTCTACTTAATCAGCACATCCTGAACTAACGTAATGGCTGAAATAAGGCCACTCTGGGGCCTCGCAAAGGCTAACCAACAAAATAAATCTGACCCCCAAGTTCCCACCCACTTTGAGTGAGGTCAGCGGTCTGTACCTTTACCATCACAGCTGAAAGGCCAAAGGAACAGAAATGCGATGAGGCTCATGCAGGCTGCATGGGGGAATGCGACGAGGCTCATGCAGGCTGCATGGGGGAATGCGACGAGGCTCATGCAGGCTGCATGGGGGAATGCGACGAGGCTCATGCAGGCTGCATGGGGGAATGCGACAAGGCTCATGCAAGCTGCATGGGGGAATGCGACGAGGGTCATGCAGGCTGCATGGGGGAATGCGACGAGGCTCATGCACACAAATCAGACCAATCGGACTAGGAATAGAGATCAAGTGGAGTTGTTTCCATCTCCAACAGTAACTTGTGTATCAAAGTGACATCAAAAACCACAAGTGTAAGTATAGAGAACCATTAACACGTTTACCTTAATTAGAGCATAAACCCTCATTAATAAACCCTTCATAAAGTATTAACACTCCTTACAATGTCTCACTGAAAACTGAAGCCAAACTACAGGGCAATGTCTGATGTGTGGTGTATGTATCCAGACCTGACAAGCCCTAATCTTGCCCCCCGAAACGACATTACAAAATGAGTTTATATAAAAAATGCTATTTATGTAACCAAAATGTTAATAAGATGAGTTTAAAGGCTATATAAGAACTTTGAACAATATTTCCTCTTAGAACACATGAAAGTCCTTTCATTTCAAACAAAGACAAGTCATATGGCAATGCAACAGGTCCTCAAAATCATGGGAGAGATTTTAAAAGCCAAACCAACCCACAACTTGAAGCTAATAAAGTCAGACCTTATTAAATTGCACAATGGCACAATCCTACTCACCAGACTGTGGGACCAGTGAACACATGCATGTACAAAGCCAGCATATGCAGCCCTGCACATAGATATTAGAGAACTACATCATACAAGCATATGCAGCCCTTATACAGTACCTACGTACAAGTGCACACAGTAATACAGAGACAGTAATACAGAGACTACTGAGCACCTCATTTAACAAGAGCAAAGCTGAAACATGTTAAGGGTGCGGTTTAGTGTGTGTGTGTCTGAGTGTGAGAGTGTGTGTGTGTGTGTGTGTGTGTGTGTGTGTGTGAGAGAGTGTGTGTGTGTGTGTGTGTGTGTGCGTGTGTGTGTGTGCGTGAGTGTGTGTGTGTGAGAGTGATTCCAAGCATTCCTCTGTGTGTCTGACAGCTCCGTATTCCGGATGGTTCTAAGAATTCCTCTGTGTGTCTGACAGCTCCGTATTCCGGATGGTTCTAAGAATTCCTCTGTGTGTCTGACAGCTCCGTATTCCGGATGGTTCTAAGAATTCCTCTGTGTGTCTGACAGCTCCGTATTCCGGATGGTTCTAAGAATTCCTCTGTGTGTCTGACAGCTCCGTATTCCGGATGGTTCTAAGAATTCCTCTGTGTGTCTGATAGAAGGTTCCGGTGACATTCTGCTCCCCTCCTTTATCCCCCTCTAGGGCCTTCTTAAAAACACAAGAGTTTAGTCTCCACCGCAAATACAAAACATGATATTTTAAACCCTGCTTGATTCTGAGTTTAGATTATGGTCATAAGATGGAGGATTGTTATAGCTTAATGTAATATATCTTCTGCTTTATCTGTTTAGCTGATAATATTGGTATTTGTGTGTATGTGTTACAGAAAGATTATCAGTTAAGTAAACCAAGTTCATGTGGTGCCTGTTTGACTTAAAAGTACTCTATCAGATATAAATTGAGTTTTTTTTTGCTTTCAGATTAAAAGTTTAGAATCTTTCAACATAAATAAATAAAAAACACAGTAACGGGTGGGGTTTTGGGACCCACACAGTAACGGACGGGGCTTTGGGGGCCACACAGTAATGGGCGGGGTTTTGGGACCCACAGAGTAACGGACGGGGCTTTGGGGGCCACACAGTAATGGGCGGGGTTTTGGGACCCACACAGTAACGGGCGGGGACCCACACAGGACCCACGCACCACAAAATCACTACACTCTGCTCAAAGGGAAAAATCACTCTGGAATAGATATGACAAAATTCTGTTTTTCAACAGACTAATTTCCTTGGAAAATTGCACACCTGGAAATGACCACCTGTTATGTATCTTTTAAGCTGTGCTATGCAAGGAGGCTGGCTCAGCTGGTGCCAGTAAACTGGCTGTGAATGTAGGTGTGACAGGATATCTCTGGCCTTCGATCGCTGATGTATTGCTCTTACACAGACACTGGAGATAATGTTGAGTCCCAAGAAGCTTGGCTGGAGAAGCTCTTTCTGGCCACACAGCCTCCAGTACAATAGCTGGGGGTGTCTGTGAATGGAGCTGTTGACTTTGTGCGTTGGGTGCAAAGTGCCAACTGCAGCCTGACTCTGCTGTTTGCTCTATGCACCATAACACACTGGGCCTGGCGCACACGCTCCTCTCCTGGTCAAAGTGAAAGTGACTCAGGGCTGAGTGCGTGACAAACGGCTTCGCTGAACTTTTTACTCCATATGGTTCTGTTTGTTTTACTTTTAGGAGAATGACTTTCCATCATGTTGAAACAGACTTGTCTTCCTTGCACAAGACAACTTAAAGTGTGACCCAAAGAAAAGGAACTTACAAGAACATGGAAGTCCCAATATAATCAAAAAACTAATAATGAATGCATGTAGCCTTTTATGTGACTTTTTAAATCTATTTTTAAACAGTGACCCAAATTCATAATGAAAAAATGTGATATACCAAAAATTATGCCACACAATCAACTCTGGAATTCCCTGTCTCAAAATGTGACTTAACAGTGTTTGTTCTAACGGAAGTACATGCATAATGCTTGTGTTCTGGGAGTACTTTTCCACCACATGAGGCTCTTTCTCTTACACACGCACACACACACACACACACACACACTTTTGCAAGCGCACACACACACACACACACACACACACTTTTGCACGCGCACACACATACATATTTGCGCGCACACATATTCACACGCACGCACACATGCGACGCATGCGCACGCGGAATGGATTTGGATTGGATTTCCTTGCGGAATGAACTCATACATAAGGCAACAGTAAAGGACAGTTAAAACAGTTGGGGGCAACAGTAAAGGACAGTTAAAACAGTTGGGGGCAACAGTAAAGGACAGTTAAAACAGTTGGGGGCAACAGTAAAGGACAGTTAAAACAGTTGGGGGCAGCAGTAAAGGACAGTTAAAACAGTTGGGGGCAACAGTAAAGGACAGTTAAAACAGTTGGGGGCAACAGTAAAGGACAGTTAAAACAGTTGGGGGCAACAGTAAAGGACAGTTAAAACAGTTGGGAGGCAACAGTAAAGGACAGTTAAAACAGTTGGGGGCAGCAGTAAAGGACAGTTAAAACAGTTGGGGGCAGCAGTAAAGGACAGTTAAAACAGTTGGGGGCAACAGTAAAGGACAGTTAAAACAATTGGGGGCAGCAGTAAAGGACAGTTAAAACAGTTGGGGGCAACAGTAAAGGACAGTTAAAACAGTTGGGGGCAGCAGTAAAGGACAGATAAAACAGTTGGGGGCAGCAGTAAAGGACAGTTAAAACAGTTGGGGGCAGCAGTAAAGGACAGTTAAAACAGTTGGGGGCAGCAGTAAAGGACAGTTAAAACAGTTGGGGGCAGCAGTAAAGGACAGTTGAAACAGTTGGGGCAGCAGTAAAGGACAGTTAAAACAGTTGGGGGCAGCAGTAAAGGACAGTTAAAACAGATGGGGGCAGCAGTAAATGACAGTTAAAACAGTTGGGGGCAGCAGTAAAGGACAGTTAAAACAGTTGGGGGCAGCAGTAAAGGACAGTTAAAACAGTTTGGGGCAGCAGTAAAGGACAGTTAAAACAGTTGGGGGCAGCAGTAAAGGACAGTTAAAACAGTTGGGGGCAACAGTAAAGGACAGTTAAAACAGTTGGGGTCAGCAGTAAAGGACAGTTAAAACAGTTGGGGGCAACAGTAAAGGACAGTTGAAACAGTTGGGGGCAGCAGTAAAGGACAGTTAAAACAGTTTGGGGCAGCAGTAAAGGACAGTTAAAACAGTTGGGGGCAGCAGTAAAGGACAGTTAAAACAGTTGGGGGCAACAGTAAAGGACAGTTAAAACAGTTGGGGTCAGCAGTAAAGGACAGTTAAAACAGTTTGGGGCAGCAGTAAAGGACAGTTAAAACAGTTGGGGGCAACAGTAAGGACAGTTAAAACAGTTGGGGCAGCAGTAAAGGACAGTTAAAACAGTTGGGGGCAACAGTAAAGGACAGTTAAACAGTTGGGGGCAGCAGTAAAGGACAGATAAAACAGTTGGGGGCAGCAGTAAAGGACAGTTAAAACAGTTGGGGGCAGCAGTAAAGGACAGTTAAAACAGTTGGGGGCAGCAGTAAAGGACAGTTAAAACAGTTGGGGGCAGCAGTAAAGGACAGTTGAAACAGTTGGGGCAGCAGTAAAGGACAGTTAAAACAGTTGGGGGCAGCAGTAAAGGACAGTTAAAACAGATGGGGGCAGCAGTAAATGACAGTTAAAACAGTTGGGGGCAGCAGTAAAGGACAGTTAAAACAGTTGGGGGCAGCAGTAAAGGACAGTTAAAACAGTTTGGGGCAGCAGTAAAGGACAGTTAAAACAGTTGGGGGCAGCAGTAAAGGACAGTTAAAACAGTTGGGGGCAACAGTAAAGGACAGTTAAAACAGTTGGGGTCAGCAGTAAAGGACAGTTAAAACAGTTGGGGGCAACAGTAAAGGACAGTTGAAACAGTTGGGGGCAGCAGTAAAGGACAGTTAAAACAGTTTGGGGCAGCAGTAAAGGACAGTTAAAACAGCTGGGGGCAGCAGTAAAGGACAGTTAAAACAGTTGGGGGCAACAGTAAAGGACAGTTAAAACAGTTGGGGTCAGCAGTAAAGGACAGTTAAAACAGTTTGGGGCAGCAGTAAAGGACAGTTAAAACAGTTGGGGGCAACAGTAAAGGACAGTTGAAACAGTTGGGGGCAGCAGTAAAGGACAGTTAAAACAGTTTGGGGCAGCAGTAAAGGACAGTTAAAACAGTTGGGGGCAGCAGTAAAGGACAGTTAAAACAGTTGGGGGCAACAGTAAAGGACAGTTAAAACAGTTGGGGTCAGCAGTAAAGGACAGTTAAAACAGTTTGGGGCAGCAGTAAAGGACAGTTAAAACAGTTGGGGGCAGCAGTAAAGGACAGTTAAAACAGTTGGGGGCAACAGTAAAGGACAGTTAAAAACAGTTGGGGTCAGCAGTAAAGGACAGTTAAAACAGTTGGGGGCAACAGTAAAAGACAGTTGAAACAGTTGGGGTTGGGGACCATCGGAATTTGAGCTTTTCCTCCAGAAATGTATGAAAACTGGACAGAATCACTAAAGCACTCATCACACATTTTCTTTCAAATGTTTCCATTTGTACTTAAAAAGGTAAAGAATAAAACGTTATGTTCCCTCTCAGTAACTCTTCCTTTGCTCATGACAGAAGTCAGACAATAAGGTCATAGCCTGCTGAATGTATTTGTACTCAGTTGCGTATTATTTGCTAATGATAATGCTAATGCTATTACTGCTGCTACTACTGCTAATGCTATTGCTGCTGCTACTACTACTGCTAATGATATTGCTACAACTACTACTGCTCCTAGTACTGCTAATGCTATTGCTGCTACTACTACTGCTACAATTGCTAATGCTATTGCTGCTATTACTACTGCTGCTACTACTACTAATGCTATTTCTACTACTGCTACTGCTGCTAGTACTGCTAATGCTATTGCTGCCACTTCTACTGCTGCTACTACTGCTAATGCTATTGCTACTACGGCTACTGCTGCTACTACTGCTAATGCTATTGCTGCTAGATCTATTACTGCTGCTACTACTGCTAATGATATTGCTGCTAGAACTATTACTGCTGCTACTACTGCTAATGCTATTGCTGCTACTACTACTGCTGCTGCTGCTACTACTACTGCTGCTGCTGCTGCTGCTACTACTACTGCCGCTGCTGCTGCTACTACTACTGCTGCTGCTGCTACTACTACTGCTGCTAGTACTGCTAATGCTATTGCTGCTACTACTACTGCTGCTACTGCTGCTACTGCTATTGCTGCTGCTACTGGTACTGCTACTGCTGCTACTGCTATTGCTGCTGCTACTGCTAATGCTATTGCTGCTACTACTACTACTGCTGCTACTACTGCTAATGCTATTGCTACTACTGCTGCTACTACTACTGCTGCTGCTGCTGCTGCTACTGCTATTGTTGCTACTACTACTGCTGCTGCTGCTACTGCTAATGCTACTGGTGCTACTACTGCTAATACTATTGCTAATACAGCTAAATGCTGTTGCCACTCTAATGCTAATGCTGCAAATACAAGTAGAATTACAGCTACAAAATTGGTCTTTAGACTTTAAATTGGATGTTTTTACTCTTCTATCCAACCCCGAATTTTGTCCCAAACAATCTGTCAGAGGAATGTGGTGTAAGGGGTTCAATGATAGTTCAGAGTTGACAGTGGAAAATAGCTGTGTAACTGAAACCAGTGTAAAGCTGGTGTGCCCTAATGAGCTGTGTTTCCAGTGAATTAGGAAGTGGTTTAGAAAGGAACAAGGCCGTAGAAAATGGCTGCTCCAGCCGAAAGATGCAAGATGCTTTTTTATATCATCTGTATCTTCTGTCTGCATGAGTCACACTGAAAAAGAATCCTGTCATTTATGTCATATCATAATAATATAATAAAGTTTAATAATATCATAAAGATGTCAATTATATTGTGTAATGCAGCTGCCATGTTTATGAAATTAACTTGCATGTTACCTGTGTTACCTGTGCTACCTGTGTTACCTGTGTTACCTGTGTTACCTGTTTCTGCATATAGGTCGGCTGAGATCACCTGCAAAGCAATTAGGGAAAAAATAATATGTTTAGTCATTTATAATCCTTTATCAATAAGCTTCGGTAAAAAATTTGAGTTTGGCTCGATTTAAAAAAGGAAGCACTTAAAAATGTAATTAATTAAGTGTATTGCAGGAAAACCCAAACACACAAACACATGCACACCACAGAACATGACTTCAGGAAACATGAGCATTGAATAAATGCTTGTACATCCAACGCTGTATCTATTGATTATATTAAAAATAACCTGGGAGTGTGCCTTTTACAGGACTGACTGAATTTAAGTTTTAAGTTTAATTTGCTGTTAAATGCAGGAGATCATCACAGGAAATGATAAATACAGGAGAGAAGAACAGCGGCTAAATGTGTCTCTTTCTACTTTTAAACAATGAGCATTTTGTCCATCTTCGTTTGTGTGTTAATACGTTTTCAGGTGAATAGACAGTAGTTAGGGTTAGGGTTAGGGTTAGGGTTAGGGTTAGGGTTAGGGTTATGTGATGCATGTTCTCACCCCACAACCAGAGCACAGGATCATGCAGTAAAGCTGGCACTCCAATGGCATTTCACCTTTTAGCATTTCTATAACATCAGGGAGAAACCTGGAGAGTTTTAATGGGAATTGTTTTTGGAAACACTGTGGGTATTAAGAGGAAGCAGGTATGGAGACAAAACTAACATTCTATAATGACGACTTGCAATAGCTGGACAAATTAAAAAACACGACCGGTGAAGAAATTAGAGGATAGGTGACATAGGTGACTATATGAAAGGATAGAACACAGGTGACTAAATGAGAGGATAGAACACACACAGGTGACTATATGAGAGGATAGAACACACACAGGTGACTATATGAGAGGGTAGAACACACACAGGTGACTATATGAGAGGATAGAACACACACAGGTGACTATATGAGAGGATAGAACACAGGTGACTATATGAGAGGATAGAACACAGGTGAATATATGAGATGATAGAACACAGGTGAATATATGAGAGGATAGAACACAGGTGAATATATGAGATGATAGAACACAGGTGAATATATGAGATGATAGAACACAGGTGACTATATGAGAGGATAGAACACAGGTGAATAAATGAGAGGATAGAACACAGGTGACTATATGAGAGGATGGAACACAGGTGAATAAATGAGAGGATAGAACACAGGTGAATAAATGAGAGGATAGAACACAGGTGAATAAATGAGAGGATAGAACACAGGTGAATAAATGAGAGGATAGAACACAGGTGAATAAATGAGAGGATAGAACACAGGTGACTATATGAGAGGATAGAACACAGTTGAATATATGAGAGGATAGAACACAGGTGAATAAATGAGAGGATAGAACACAAGTGTATAAATGAGTGGATGTGACACAGGTGTATAAATGAGTGGATGTGATGCAGGTGAATAAATTCATGTGAGTTATGTTTGGGCTTCAAAGAAATTTCAAGAAAACTGCAAATTAGTCGTTACACAAGAAGTTCATAATACAATCATAACATTTCTGGCAGTGATTACCACAAAAAACAGCCAATATCATTTTAATGTGCAAGAGAAGGATATGCGTCCTGTTCAGAAGTAAATACTTCATAACTATGTCCTTATTTGACTTTATTGTTTCTTAGCAGTCAGGTTAGTAATAGGGTTCCTCTAATTTGAACTACCTCCTGTTGTTTAAGTTGATCATAGACTTTAAGGTACCAGTGAGCTCAATTTGCTTTACTGAAATATAAAATCTGAAAGTGTCTGAAACATTCTTCTACACCCCCCAGAGTGGTGCTGGACAGAATTCTGTGTGGGATTCACTCAGAGAATAACAGAAAAGCCGCTTTAGATCCGGAACATTCCTTTCACTCTAGTTCAAACATGTCCCCGTAATAGCAGGCTTTGTGTTTTTATGGTGAGTAGGACTGCTACAATATGACAGCTTTTTATTTATCTATTTCCATTTCAAGAGCCAAGTATCTGTTTTTTTCATGTCTTCCTTTCAAGCAGCTTTTCAGCTGTGCTTTCACACATAAATAAAATCCACTTTGGAAATTTTGTTAAGTGCAGAAATAGTGAACACTAATCTAAAATAGAACTTAATTAACCTTGTAAAGCAATGTCTCAGATCACATAACAAAGGCCTACAAATGCAAATGTGAACTACAAATACAAAAAAACAGATGCACCTTATTATAAAATGTGGATGGGAATATTTTGGGTTTAAATGTGAGGTCCACGTGCCGCTGACGCTGAGCGGCAGAACCGCAAACTTGCCGTAAAATCACTGAGCTGCCCTCGTTCCTCTGGAGCCCCACTGGACTGCAGCCCAGACACAAATATTCAGTATTTACATAAACATTTGCCAATATTTGTTAGGGGAGATTTCGCCGTTCGGTGTGTTACCACAGCAACCGGCTGCGGCATTGTTCTGACTCGTGTGAAGTGTGAAATTTATTTGCCAGACCCACACACGGCTGTAGTTCCTCAAACAGTAGTAGTTTCCTTGCAGATATCTTTATATTTTGGGGTAAAAGTGATAATGCACTCCACCCCCTCTTCCCCAAAGCACATGTCACTATTGCCGTCTTTTTACCAATAGAATTTCTGTCAGGACAACTATTTAAATAACATGTTTTAATGAATGAATGTGCTGCATAATTATTTTAGTTTGGCGCTGAATGGATCTGCTTTAGATAGCTAAGGGTAACGTCGTTATTTTGACCCTGAGGGTTGCGTCGCCAGAGAGTGTTTTCACGGTAACCTGCTACAAGGCCTTCGCTTTACTGCACCTCACTGTGCTTACTAGCGAACTAGCCGAGCTACACCCGCTACATGTGCATGTGATTGGTTGAGTACGGGACGCGTGTGCATGTGATTGGTTGAGTACGGGACGCGTGTGCATGTGATTGGTTGAGTACGGGAGGCGTGTGCATGTGATTGGTTGAGTACGGGAGGCGTGTGCATGTGATTGGTTGAGTACGGGAGGCATGTGCATGTGCTTGGTTGAGTACGGGACACGTGGTTGCTAGCGATGGTCGGCTACAGTGAGGGGTTCTCTGCGCACTAATCGTTTGAGATGCTCATTTAATGAACATAAGTTGTGTGAACAGGGCTGATTCTGCAGGACCACCTGACCCCCACACCCCCACCTCACACCCCATTAGGGGTACCCCACAATGCAATTGTGTTATCATAGAAACACATCATTTAAAGGTTTAAAGCTAACATTTAGACCCACGTGCTGTACTGCCCCTGTGTACTGCCCCTGTGTGTGTACTGCCCCTGTGTACTGTACTGCCCCTGTGTGTGTACTGCCCCTGTGTACTGTACTGCTTCTGCAAGTTGACCCAACGTTTCCTTTCAGCTGTGAAATCATCCAGCTCAATTTCCTCTGTGTGGGAAACTGAGCTGCAGGATTATTGTAGACAGTATCGCGCTTATTGTAGACAGTATCGCGCTTATTGTAGACAGTATCGCGGTTATTGTAGACAGTATCGCGCTTATTGTAGACAGTATCGCGCTTATTGTAGACAGTATCGTAGTTATTGTAGACAGTATCGCGCTTATTGTAGACAGTATCGCGCTTATTGTAGACAGTATCGCGGTTATTGTAGACAGTATCGCGCTTATTGTAGACAGTATCGCGCTTATTGTAGACAGTATCACGCTTATTGTAGACAGTATCGCGCTTATTGTAGACAGTATCGCGCTTATTGTAGACAGTATCGCGCTTATTGTAGACAGTATCGCGGTTATTGTAGACAGTATCGCGGTTATTGTAGACAGTATCGCGCTTATTGTAGACAGTATCGCGCTTATTGTAGACAGTATAGCGGTTATTGTAGACAGTATCGCGCTTATTGTAGACAGTATCGCGCTTATTGTAGACAGTATCGCGGTTATTGTAGACAGTATCGCGCTTATTGTAGACAGTATATCGGTTATTGTAGACAGTATTGCGGTTATTGTAGACAGTATAGCGGTTATTGTAGACAGTATCGCTCTTATTGTAGACAGTATAGCGGTTATTGTAGACAGTATCGCACAGGAACAGCAGGCCAATGGACTCCTCCTTCTTCAACTCTTATAGGGAACATGTGCTGAACCCCAGATTTGTGTGTTGTGTTGTTTCAGTGTGACCTCTGACCTCTCCACGTACCAAACTGTTCTCATTTCAAAAGGACGTTGAGCCTGACAGTGGCACGTTCATTTAAATGTGAAATTTAAAGTGGTGCAGTTTTACAGGCTTTTTAACTCTAGTGCAAATAAAAAAGATGGCAAACTTCATATCTATTTTTGGCAGGAATACTTGGTTTGGGCTCCTGTTGAAGAGGTGTTGAGAGTCATGCCATCGCCTCGCCTCAGCGCCCGCCCCCGCCCCCCGCCCCTGCCCCGCCCCGTGGCCCCGCCCGTTCCGCGTACTGGCCGTGGTTCGGAGCCCCGCTCTTATTGCACACCAGTGGAGTGGAACTGCAGTCATTGTGCTGCCCACAGACACACACAACGCTCAGCGCTTCAGTGCTCTCACTGTGTTGGGCGCTGAAGAGAAGGCGGAACACTCCCGCTGGCAAGCCTACCCAGGCGTGACCTTTGACCACACTCTCAGCCAATAGGAGTGAAGTTTCATCGACAAACTGGCAACAATACCTACAAGGACATTTTGGTAAAGAATCTAGCTGTCTGGAAAACTACATAGATTAGAAAGATGTACACACACTGACAAAGCAAATTCAGTTAAGATCACAAGCTGCATGTGATAAGCCATCACAGACATTTTCACATTTATAGGGACTGTAATTTATTAGATGTATAAAATACTTGCACAGATGACAATATGCACAGATACTGTACATTTATAAATATGTTTTTTCAATCTTGAATGCAGTTTAATGCTTCAACAGCTTTTTGTTTGACTTCTCATTTTGGTGTTTTCCATGTTTGAAGTGTTGTGAAAGGAAACTGTTTAACTTGAACTTGAATAATATCATTGTAATTTAAAGAAAACTATTTTACGAGTGCTTTGACTGACCTTTGCATAGATGTGTGGATGTTCATTTCCTTCCCAAACACTGAGGCTCCATTCAGACTAATGCAGCGTAACTGTGTTAAGCTGTGTATCTGTGTATCTGTCTTAAGCTGTGTATCTGTGTATCTGTGTTAAGCTGTGTAACTGTGTATCTGTGTTAAGATGTGTAACTGTGTACCTGTTACGCTGTGTAACTGTGTATCTGTTTTGAGCTGTGTAACTGTGTACCTGTGTTAAGCTCTGCAACTGTATACCTGTTACACTGTGTAACTGTGTATCTCTGTTAAGCTGTGTAACTGTGTATCTATGTATCTGTTTTAAGCTGTGTAACTGTGTACCTGTGTTAAGCTTGTAACTGTATACCTGTTACACTGTTACACTGTGTATCTCTGTTAAGCTGTGTAACTGTGTAACTGTGTTAAGCTGTGTAAGAGCAGACTGACTCTACTCAGATGTAATCTTCTCCATAAAAAAAGTGTTAAAAACGGCTTTTGCCGTGACTGAGCATTAGTCCTTTGAGAATTTCCCTTCTGGCACAAGCTTGTCAGAATGCCAGCCCATTCAGTCTGCTAGGCTGGGTCTGTTAGGCTAGGAGTTAAGTCTGTTAGGCTGGGTCTGTTAGGCTAGGAATTAAGTCTGTTAAGATGGGTCTGTTAGGCTAGGAGTTAAGTCTGTTAGGCTGGGTCTGTTAGGCTAGTAGATAAGTCTATTAAGCTGGGTCTGTTAGGCTAGGAGTTAAATCTGTTAGGCTGGGTCTGTTAGGCTAGGAGTTAAGTCTGTTAGCCTGGGTCTGTTAGGCTAGGAGTTACGTCTGTTAGGCTGGGTTTGTTAGGCTAGGAGTTAAGTCTGTTAGGCTTGGTCTGTTAGGCTAGGAGTTAAGTCTGTTAGGCTGGGTTATTGTCCAAAGTTGCTTGCTGACAGTTGTTGTGTTCTGCTGCATACTATAGACAGCCTTGTGTAATTAGTAACATCAGATCCCAGATTACTTTTCTTATAATGAACTCCAGGAAACAATGGCTAAATTATAGCACACTGACTCCATGTAACCCTAATGGCTAAATTGTAGCACACTGACTCCATGTAACCCTAAACGTTCCTGCTCAGTGTTAATGTGGCTAAATTATAGCACACTGACTCCATGTAACCCTAAACGTTCCTGCTCAGTGTTAATATGGCTAAATTATAGCACACTGACTCCATGTAACCCTAAACGTTCCTGCTCAGTGTTAATATGGCTAAATTATAGCACACTGACTCCATGTAACCCTAAACGTTCCTGCTCAGTGTTAATATGGCTAAATTATAGCACACTGACTCCATGTAACCCTAAACGTTCCTGCTCAGTGTTAATATGGCTAAATTATAGCACACTGACTCCATGTAACCCTAAACGTTCCTGCTCAGTCTTAATATGGCTAAATTATAGCACACTGACTCCATGTTACCCTAAACGGACTCCATGTAACCCTAAACGTTCCTGCTCAGTCTTAATATGGCTAAATTATAGCACACTGACTCCGTGTAACCTTAAACGGACTCCATGTAACCCTAAACGTTCCTGCTCAGTGTTAATATGGCTAAATTATAGCACACTGACTCCATGTTACCCTAAACGGACTCCATGTTACCCTAAACGTTCCTGCTCAGTGTTAATATGGCTAAATTATAGCACACTGACTCCATGTTACCCTAAACGGACTCCATGTTACCCTAAACGTTCCTGCTCAGTGTTAATATGGCTAAATTATAGCACACTGACTCCATGTTACCCTAAACTGACTCCATGTAACCCTAAACGTTCCTGCTCAGTGTTAATATGGCTAAATTATAGCACACTGACTCCATGTAACCCTAAACGTTCCTGCTCAGTGTTAATATGGCTAAATTATAGCACACTGACTCCATGTAACCCTAAACGTTCCTGCTCAGTGTTAATATGGCTAAATTATAGCACACTGACTCCATGTTACCCTAAACGGACTCCATGTTACCCTAAACGTTCCTGCTCAGTGTTAATATGGCTAAATTATAGCACACTGACTCCATGTTACCCTAAACGGACTCCATGTAACCCTAAACGTTCCTGCTCAGTGTTAATATGGCTAAATTATAGCACACTGACTCCATGTTACCCTAAACGGACTCCATGTTACCCTAAACGTTCCTGCTCAGTGTAAATGAAACCTAATGGAAGCAGGATTTCAGCATTGTCTCTCAATGGGATGATCAGACTGCTGTTCCTTTCCATTCTGGCCACTGAAATGCTCTGTCCCCATTGGCTGGCTGTAACAGGAGAACAGCTCTTTGTTTGGGTTAATAATAGCACAGGAACAGGAGACTGATACAGGCAGGGCCTCTAATCACTGTACCAAAGTCAGTCTGCCTTTTACCTCAGTTATTTATCTTTTTTTAAATTATATTTTTCTCTACACAGTATCTAAAAACACACACTTCTTTCTAATAATAATAATCATAATACTAATAATTGTTATGAATGACTGTACTGGATAATTATATTGTGGAAAAGTCATGTTTTAAAAAATTGGAGAAAAAAAAAGATTGGAATAAAGATGTTATCAAGCTGCATGTAAGAGTTTCCTTTTTATGAGTGTGTTAATGTCAAAATGAAAATAATATGAGAGAAATTGTGACTAAATCTGTTCAATTTTACCAGAAATGAACAAATGATCAAGAAACTAAATCGAATGTCTGAAAGTTGTTTCAACTTTCAAAGAAAGGTATTAAAATGTATTCAAACAGATGTGATATTTAATTGCAGTATTTGATTGTAAATTGTGGTATTTATTTATTAGGCAGGAAACATCATTATAATGTGAGTCACACTGAGTAAACACACTGGCTGAAGGGCTTTGAACCCTAACCCTAACCCTAACCCTTTGAGAACCAAGAGCCGTCTCCTATTGTAACCCAAATGAGGGTTAGGGTGTGTGTGTGTGTGGGAGGGGGGGTTAGGGGATGTGTGGGGGAGTTTGTGGGTTGGGGAGTCAGGGTAAACCAGCAGTGGAGAGGTTAACAGTAGCCCAGGCTCCGCCTCCACCCCAGTCTGACACCCTCTATGACCCCCCTGCATGTCTGCAGAGCCTCTGTATTGTCAGCGGCTGCTGAAAGAGCGACTGGCAGCTCAAACAGAGAGCTGTGATAGGAGCCTGCTCTATCTAATCAAGGTCAAGAGGTCACTTCCCAACAACTGGCCAATAAAAGATAATTTTCATCAACAGAGGGGAGGGGCTGTGAGTGCTGTCTGTGTGGGAGGAAGTGAACTGGGGGGGTGGGGGGGTGGGGGGGGGGTCTAGCAGACGAGAACCATCTGGCTATAGATGCGTGGTCTAATACGGAGAACAAGAAGGGGGGGGGGGGGGGCGGGGGGGTAGGTGGGGGCAGCCAAAACAATGACCCCCTCCAATCCCCTCCACCCCTTCACACACACACACACACACACACACACACACACACACACACACACACACACACACACACACACACACACACACACACACACACAGACGTTTTTATATTATTTTACATTCATTTTTCAATCCACAGTTTCCTCAGGTTGGGGAGCTTTGAGAATGAGAGGGTTAGACCTAAACTCGCAAAGGGGCCTCAGAGAAGCAGGAAATGATGTCATCACTGCGAGACGCGGCGGCCAAACGTTAGCTCATGTCAACATAGTAAAGCCATCTCATCCCCTCAGATCTGCTGTGCCCCAGGGGAAGCAGGAAGCGGCCCCAGGGGAAGCAGGAAGTGGCCCCAGGGGAAGCAGGAAGTCCCGGCTCTCGCTCATCAATATGTGATTTCATTTTTATTCGTTTAGGAGGCTCAGGTATTTCCACAAAGGTCCATGAAGGTTCAAGACTGTGTTTTGTTTACCCTCAGGCTAGAAAGAGGAGTCCTTTGTAAATGGTTTGATCTCATCTAGTAGCATTGTTTCCCCCTCTTTAAAAGACAATCAGAAAGCTAGTACCAGCTACCAGGGAAACTCCAAAGGCACTGATTAAAGAGGAAGACTTGTGTCATTTGCACTACAAAAGGACTCAGTCGTTATTCAGGAAGGGTCCATAGGCGGAGGGTGTGTAAGGACATGTAGGCGTGGGTGTGTGTGTGTGTGTGTGTGTGTGTATGCGTGGGTGTGAGTGATATCTAAAGCAAAGAGAGGCCTGCAGGGTAATGCCACATGAAACATGTGTGTGTGTGCGTGCGTGCGTGCGTGTGTGTGTGTGTGTGTAAAGATACTTGACAAAAAAGTGGCTTGGTCTGTTCCAGTTCTGTCTCTGAACATGATTCCAACATCAAATACAACCAAAAGATTTTTTTTTTAAACAAATGTAAAACATGAACACAAATTGTGTGGACAGTAGTCCTCGGTCTGAAGAGTTTTACTTGCTAATCTGTAGATGTGAAGCCCTTGTTGGGTTGAAAGTGGCTCAGGATAAGAGATGAGGGCCATGAAGGCAAAAGAAACAAACTCTGCATGTGCCAGAGATGATAAAGAAATGGTGTCTCAGTGGAAATGGTTTTGTCAGTGTGTCATAGCATGCTAGGACCACCGATTACTGTGTCCGCACGACTCTCAATTCTACTCAGTGAAAGAACATAGCAACTCTAATTGGTGCAATTGAAGGTTTCAGCAGGTTGACCAGATTGGGTGATAGATAATCCAGCTGTAAACTGAGAACACATATAGATATATATTGTAGATATATATTGTCAGATGGTTTTTGGAGACTACCTGTGCCATGTTGGGCAGGATCAGTAGTTTTGAAGATTCCATCTTGGTGTTCAAATTGCATTCGTTTGCAAGGCCCTGCAGCCAACATCCTCGGCAAAGTAGAAAATCCCTGGATCCTGGCTTCCAAAAACTAGAAAGCTACAAGAAGCTGTCATTTTGTAGAACACTATAAAAGACTGGAAGCATATTGCAGTTAAGAAAAACAGCATTTCCTTTTTCTTTATAAAAAATATATTTCATGTAAAATGTTAATTGTTCATCTACAACAACCATTGATGGGACTGTAATGTGGAATTTAAATATTTAGGAAATGTAATTCAATATTTTAGCATTTTGTTCAAATGACTGTCACACACAGTTCCGTTTTAATTTTACAGCATTTTAAAGTCCTTAAATGCACATCTGTACTGCCAGTCAGACATGCGTCCCTGGAACAAACCAAGCTCTCTCTCTCTCTCTTTTCAAAAAAAACTGGAAGTGTAAGTCAAACCTGAGCCTCTCTACCCCACATCCTCACTACTAATTTCAATTTATATGGTAGTGAGGAAGTGGTGAAAAGCATGTGTGTGTGTGTGTGTGTGTGTGTGTGTGTGTGTGAGTGTGTGAGCGTGTGTGTGTGTGTGTGTGTGTGTGAGCGTGTGTGTGTGTGTGTGTGTGTGTGTGAGCGTGTGTGTGTGTGTGTGTGTGTGTGTGTGAGTGTGTGAGCGTGTGTGTGTGTGTGTGTGTGTGTGTGTGTGTGTGTGTGAGTGTGTGAGCGTGTGTGTGTGTGTGTGTGTGTGTGTGGGGGGGGGGGCTGCTCGTGATTAATCCTCTCTACCGGTGTTTATGGAAAGCTCTCAGATGATGGCAGTCCCGTTAGGCGGTGACTCAGAGGGTAATCACCAATGTTTGCGATCGTGGGCCGGCCGCGTCACAGTCGGGGGGGGGAGGGGTGTAGAAATAAGGGGGTACTAACTTTAAACACTGTCCTGCAGTACTGAACAACCATCTGCCCTGCAACGGAAGCACTTAATGCTCCACCAGAGGCCTGGATCTCTAATAAACGACATTCCTGAGACATGAACGAGACCTGAATCTGTAATAAGCGATGTTCCTGAGACGGGAATGCTCACCGGAAGGGAAAAGAATATGATTGTGGCCCATTTCTGACTTCCACTGAGTTAGGTCTCCTATTTTTTATAATGAATTATAATAATAATAATACTAATTTCTATTTTTAATTATATAATTTCAAATAGAAATTACATCATTAAAAATAGAGCACAAACGTCCAGAAATTCTTCTTGAGAATCCCTGCCTGAGTTCTCAAAGCTGACAAGATTGTAAGTGTGTGCATAAGCAACCAAGAACCCCCCACCCCCAAATACAAAATATTTATGTGTGAAATCTGGCAATGTGACCTTGACATGCTGTACACAACATACATCAGCAGATCCTGTAAAGCACAACATTATCTTTGGCTACTTCCTTCTGTATGAGGGTCTAAAGCCCTGAAAAGTACAACAGTTAGACAGGAACAGTCTAGAATTACAGATATGAAAAGTAACAGGACACTGAACCTTAACTATTCATAGTAACAAACTGCTTTATCTACAGTGAACTATTCATAACAACAAAAGTGAAATTCTAGATAGGCAGATATAGATAGATCTGATCCAAATAGGAGATTCAGACAATGTAACTGTCAGTTGAGCCAGGCATGTTTTTCATGTTGTCCTCTGCAGATCATGTCAGATATTATGCCATGTGCGTACTGTAGCTATAAGTAACGAATGCTGTGTGTTAAGTACTCTAATAGATTTAATAACAACCTGATCAGAAACAAGACACCCCCCCCCCCCCCACCCAGAGAAAAGAGAAAAAAAAAACTTTTGCCTCTGTGTTTGTTTACCTTTAGCAAACGGAACTTCAATTATCTAAAATAGCATGAACACACAGTGCAGGAAGTGGCCCAAGGCCTAAGCCATCGCACTGCAGAAATACCTCACTGCGGTTTCCTAAGACAAACCTGACATTTATACGTCTTATCTTTGTACTCAGTCAAAGCCACAGGGATTTCTGTCAGGTTTTAGCCAAGGGAAACCAGAGGCAACACTTCCTCAGCACCACTAAAGGGTAAAGAATGAAAACATTACCGGTGGCCAAATTGGCCCAGCAAACAGCTAACCTCGGGTCACCCTTTGGCTGTAACAGTAATACTATAAACTGAGTGCTGTGGGCAGTTTATTATCTTTGAACAGGTGGCCTGTGATTTATATACGGACCGTTTGTTGGCAACAAACAGCTCCCCTATAATGCCATAAAACCAGAGGCAAAATCTTCAGCCAGTCCTCAAGTTGACCTTTTGCCATGTTTGGTTTAGTGGTCAGAAAGTTTGGCCCATTTCACTCTTTTTCTCCACAATCCCTGGCTCATTCATGTGTGAATATCTTTGAAAGCTACAGGAAAAAGTCCACGAGTGGGTAAAACTAAGACATTAAACGCAGCAGGGTGGTGAGCTGTGAAAAATATATTTTAAAAATATTGTACCATTAGGTTACATCATGATAAAGCAATATCTCTTCTACAGCATACACAGACCAAGCAAATTAATAAAATGTTTTTTTGCAAAGAGTCATTTCACAACCACAAGAAAACTCACCCAACCTCTCTGTATCTAAGCACATGACAGCAATAGAGAGAAAATAGCCCAGTTTTAATGATTTATTTAGATTCTAGACTCTGTTAGATTTCCAGAGTGTAAATTATTCCTATTTTATCTAACTGGAATCTGTGCAGTTCTTAGAAGTAGAGCAATGGCTTCCAAGAGTGTCGATCAGTATGTGTGCCTACACTATAGGCCTAGCCTATACCTAAACTTAAAATAAGGGTTTTTAATAAACAATTCTTTTGAATTCACTCTAATGTGTCCAATACCCCCAAGCTGAAAGAAAATCATAAAGGCATGCTGAAAAATTAAGACAGAAGACCGTAAATATTGTTCATTAATTAATATATTTTCTGAATTACAGTTAACATAGTTTTTCTTTTGTGCCGCCCTTTAGTAAATATTGATATTTTGTTATATTCAGACATGAGTAAAATTTCAAGACTGTCTTTTGCAATAAATACCATAAAATAATAGAGCTTCACATAATAAATATTCTTTACAACAAAAATGTTTTAGCAGACATTTTCTTTAAAAAATAGCCAGAATTCATCTTTATGATTTTGTACATAAAATTTACAAAAACCAAGAAACGGAAAGGTAGGAAAACACAGCAGCTGTGGCCTGTGAACACAACACAGAATTAAAGTGTGGGAAACGTGACTGATGGGGATGCTGTAAGAAACGACGTTTACATAAATCCCAGTAAAAAACACAGCTAGGTATGGTGTCAACCAGTTACTAAAGAAACAATCTTTGTTGCTATGGATATCTGATAACAGCTACATCTTGTCTAGAAAGTCCTTCACAGATTTGGTCAGAGGCAGCTCTCATAATAAGCTTGAAGCTCAGCTAAACTCTCCCCTAATGAAAGAAAATCAGGAGGGTTATGAGTCTCTGGAGACTCAGAGAATGCAAGGCAAACGCTGGTTTGTAGTTGGATTCTCTCGTAAAAAGTGGTTCCATACTCCAAGTACAGACCTCTTCCGCGGAGAAGTAAGGTAATGGGAGGTGTTTAGGTTCTGATAAACATTAATAATAATCAGAATGATTATTGCTGTTATTATTATTATTAATATTATTATTATCATCAATGTTTATAAATCCTTCTCCAGTAATGTGAATCAGGAAGGCTTTTGAAAGCTTGCGGGTGACCAGTTGTCCAGCTTGCAGTAGACAGTGTTGGAGTTCTTGCAGCGGCAGCCAGGCCGAGTGTTCTGGTCGTAGCAGCGCTGGCAGGCCTTCACACAGCCCTTAGCGGGCGGGGTAGCACAGTAAACAGGGGAAGATGGCCGACATTAATCCCATGCAGAGGAAACGCGAGCAGCAGTGGGAGTGCGAGAGGGAGCAGGGGTTGTCCGCGCACGAGTCTCCCTCGTCGTCATTGGAGCAGTGGTAGAACAGGCCCTTCACCAGACACATGCATGTGCCGTGCTCCAGTAGGCTCTGTGCGGAGCACAAACACTGCCCCCCGCAGGCCAGGCGAGAGGGAAGCGTTCTGGGCGCAGTGCACTCCGCGCATTTACACCTCCCGCACCGCTCACACACCAACCGGTGTTTGGACGGCTCCTCCTTCCCCTCTGGCAGGGCCGAGGGTTTGGGCTGGGTCCGTATAGTCCGATCGGGTCGGAAGGCCGGGCCGGGCCTCGCGGGCAGCGACCGGCCCAGGAGACCCTGGTCAGAAGAGGCGCTGCTGTTACTCCCCGAGCTGGCGGACCTGCTCAGCGGCGGTAACCGGGCGACGGGCTGCGACCCCGCAGGGTCCAGTCCCTGCTCCTGATTGTTATTCACGTTGATAAGTATGATTTCATGAGTCCGCTCTTGCTTCTCCAGCCCCTGGGCTGTCCGTGGCGCAGGCTTCCTGGCCGCAGACGGGCCCTCTGTGTACTCGTTGCTGGACCGGATGACCTTGATCTGGTCCAGAGAGAGGATGGCTGAGCGCTGAAGCGCCCTTTCGTAATCGAACCTCGGCCTGCTCTCCAGCGACGGCTGCCGGAGCGCCGTTAACAGGCTCCCGCGTTGACTCTGGAGCTCCATCTGGGGTGATCACCGCTTCCCTCATTCAGCATCTGAAGCCCTGTGGACCCAAATAACAATGAGAAGAAGCCCGGAGCCCCAATGCCTTTCAGACTCCTCCGTTTAGAATAATGATTCACATTAAATGAGCACGAGGAGAAATATAAAAACACACAACGCGAGTTTTCTGTAGCATTCCATTTTCATGAAAATAACACATTTAAACGAGCACTGATGCGTTTGTGATTTGGTGAATAAAACAACATTAGCAGGCTGCTGTTGGTGAGACTCCTCTGTTCAGGATAATCGAGAGCAAATACTTCCCCTCCTCATTTGCATATGTAAAGCTAGTTAACATTAAAATGCATCACAGCAGCGAAGCGAGGACACAATCTATAGTGACAATACGAGCTACTTCTCCAACAAGCGAAAGGAGCACGTCTGACAGTTTTCAAATAATGGTGCGATAGCAACTGCATAAAAACTAAAAATTAATATGAACGCACGAGGAGCATGGAGCGCAAAAATACTGAAGAAAAATCTAATGTAAACGAGTATCAACAGGAAGAAGTGCGTACGGACTTTGGGCCACTGTAGCTTTAAATATTAAGAAAAACATGCTAGCGCTGGAACTGTGTACGAGCACGTTTCCGACCTTAAAAAAGACTTGTGTGTGTGAGGCATGTCCACAGCACAGTCCATCAAAACTGTAAAATGGCCACTTCCGAAAGAAACCGTATAAAATTTGGGTCGAACAACACAGAAAGGCCAACGGCGGTCCTTACCTTTATCATTTTACTTTCATCAATACCAGAAAAAACATATTCGCCGTTTGCCATAATCTTGTTGAAACCATCAAATATTTTAGTCGTTTATGCCGTTTCAGAAAAAGGAAAATAAAAATCCCGACCGAGCGAATTGTGCCGAAATGTAAGGTGCTGTGAAAGGAAAGTGTCCAGTCAGGGAGTCCGATAGCATGTAATCTAACTGTATCTAACTGTCCCTAACGCACGCTGCACAGCCGCGGGTTCAGACGGGACAGCTGCGCCTCTCTTAAAGGCCATCGGAGAACTGATTGATAAACACCCGGAGCGGAGAGGAGGGAGGGAGGGAGGGAGGGAGAGAGAGAGGGAGGAAGGGAAAAAAACTTATGAATGAAAACAAGCTCGGTGGGGGAGGGGTGTTTGTTGGTTACAGCAAAGAGTGGATTAAAGTAAGCGTGTTTTGTTTTCTCTCCAAGCACAAAGTCTTTGTAAACATTACCTACATGAGGAACAAAGGCAGTGGATATGCTCCCTGGCGATAATAAGGATTCAATACAACAGGCAAAAGTCACATGCCATCTATCCATGTGAGGGGTGTACTAGTGTGTACAGCTACAGTATATAGCTGCATTAACACAAAATGACACTAACTGTTAGCCTGCAGCATGAACAGTTTTGCCGTGTTGGAGAGTTGTCAATACGGACACAGAAGAGGATACGCATGCAGTTACCCCGAAAGTTACATGGACATCGCACAAGTTTCATATGTAGGCTAGGTAGTGAATATCGAAACAAGACTTGGGGGATAATGGGCGACTCACCTATCGTTACAAATAACCATCCACGTCAAATCCATCAA
>CM056395.1:31298846-31318846 GCA_029718625.1 Synaphobranchus kaupii | reverse complement strand
GGAGAGGGTGGCTATTCAGGCAAGCCCCACTGGATAATAAACTCATGGGAGGGTTCCCTATTGACTTACAGTACTTCAGTCACATGACCAGAGATATTTGTGGAAGGCATTCGTAGGAGAGTGATCCAGTGTTGAAATCTACAGAAGTGAAAACCACAGAGACTTATCACTGGCATGCCTCTGCTTGTCTAAATGTTCCCCTGTAGAGGATGTGCCCTAAAGGCTACATATCCACTCACAAATACCTGGAAAGCAAGTTCCTCTTGTGTATACTTCTGACACCTGATACAGGTGAGTGAGTGTGTTGCAGGTAGACCGACTGCATCCCTGTTTCGCTGACCTTGAGCTCTTTGTTTGGCCCCAGAAACGGTGCAGCAAGTCGGTCAAAAACATCAAGCATACCTGGGATGGCATGAGCTGCACCGTTAAAGAGCGGCAATACTGAACCATCAGGTTTATACCAGAGCAGCAGGGCTCTGTGAAGGACAGTAAAACTAATACACTGCTACACTACTACACTCTTACACTACTTCACTAATACACTGCTACACTCTTACACTAATACACTACTACACTCTTACACTACTACACTAATACACTGCTACACTACTACACTCTTACACTACTACAATAATACACTGCTACACTACTACACTAATGCACTGCTACAATACTACACTCTTACACTAATACACTACTACACTCTTACACTACTACCCTACTACACTCTTACACTAATACACTACTACACTCTTACACTACTACCCTACTACACTCTTACACTACTACACTAATACACTGCTACACTACTACACTCTTACACTACTACAATAATACACTGCTACACTAATACACTGCTACACTGCTACACTAATACACTGCTACACTACTACACTAATACACTGCTACAATACTACACTCTTACACTACTTCACTAATACACTGCTACACTCTTACACTAATACACTACTACACTCTTACACTACTACCCTACTACACTCTTACACTACTACACTAATACACTGCTACACTGCTACACTAATACACTACTACACTCTTACACTACTACACTCTTACACTACTACACTAATACACTGCTACACTACTACACTCTTACACTACTACACTAATACACTGCTACACTACTACACTAATACACTGCTACAATACTACACTCTTACACTACTTCACTAATACACTGCTACACTCTTACACTAATACACTACTACACTCTTACACTACTACCCTACTACACTCTTACACTACTACACTAATACACTGCTACACTGCTACACTAATACACTACTACACTCTTACACTACTACACTCTTACACTACTACACTAATACACTGCTACACTACTACACTCTTACACTACTACACTAATACACTGCTACACTACTACACTAATACACTGCTACAATACTACACTCTTACACTACTTCACTAATACACTGCTACACTCTTACACTAATACACTACTACACTCTTACACTACTACCCTACTACACTCTTACACTACTACACTAATACACTGCTACACTGCTACACTAATACACTACTACACTCTTACACTACTACACTCTTACACTACTACACTAATACACTGCTACACTACTACACTCTTACACTACTACACTAATACACTGCTACACTCTTACACTAATACACTACTACACTCTTACACTAATACACTAATGCACTGCTACACTACTACACTCTTACACTACTACACTAATACACTGCTACACTACTACACTTTTACACTACTACACTAATACACTGCTACACTACTACACTCTTACACTACTACACCAATACACTGCTACACTACTACACTCTTACACTACTACACTAATACACTCTTACACTACTACACTAATACACTGCTACACTCTTACACTAATACACTACTACACTCTTACACTACTACACTAATACACTGCTACACTACTACACTCTTACACTACTACACTAATACACTGCTACACTAATACACTGCTACACTCTTACACTAATACACTACTACACTCTTACACTACTACACTAATACACTGCTACACTCTTACACTAATACACTACTACACTCTTACACTACTACACTAATACACTGCTACACTCTTACACTAATACACTACTACACTCTTACACTACTACACTAATACACTGCTACACTACTACACTCTTACACTAATACACTACTACACTCTTACACTACTTCACTAATACACTGCTACACTCTTACACTAATACACTACTACACTCTTACACTACTACACTAATACACTGCTACACTACTACACTCTTACACTACTACACTAATACACTGCTACACTACTACACTAATACACTGCTACATTACTACACTCTTACACTACTACACCTTTACACTGCTACAACACTACACTCTTACACTACAACACTAATACACTGCTACACTTCTACACTCGTACACTACTACACTAATACACGGCTATACTACTACACTAATACACTGCTACACTACTACACTCTTACACTGCTACGCTACTACACTAATACACTGCTACGATACTACACTCTTACACTACTATACTAATACACTGCTACACTACTACACTAATACACTGCTACACTACTACACTCTTACACTATTACACTAATACACTGCTGCACTACTACACCCTTACACTACTACACTAATACACTCTTACACTACTACACTAATACACTGCTACAATACTATACTAATACACTGCTGCACTACTACACTCTTACACTACTACACTACTACACTCTTAGAGTACTACACTGCTACACTAATACACAGCTACACTCTTAGACTACTACACTACTACACTCTTACACTATTACACTAATACACTGCTGCACTACTACACCCTTACACTACTACACTAATACACTCTTACACTACTACACTGCTACACTAATACACAGCTACACTCTTAGACTACTACACTACTACACTCTTACACTATTACACTAATACACTGCTGCACTACTACACCCTTACACTACTACACTACTACACTCTTAGAGTACTACACTGCTACACTAATACACAGCTACACTCTTAGACTACTACACTACTACACTCTTACACTATTACACTAATACACTGCTGCACTACTACACCCTTACACTACTACACTAATACACTCTTACACTACTACACTGCTACACTAATACACAGCTACACTCTTAGACTACTACACTACTACACTCTTACACTACTATACTAATACACTGCTGCACTACTACACTCTTACACTACTACACTAATACACTGCTACACTACTACACTAATACACTGCTACAATACTACACTCTTACACTACAACACTACTACACTCTTACACTATAACACTAATACACTGCTACACTTCTACACTCGTACACTACTACACTAATACACGACTATACTACTACACTAATACACTGCTACACTACTACACTCTTACACTGCTACACTACTACACTAATACACTGCTACAATACTACACTCTTACACTACTACACTAATACACTGCTACACTAGTACTCTAATGCACTGCTACAATACTACACTCTTACACTACTACACTAATACACTGCTACAATACTACACTCTTACACTACTACACTAATACACTGCTACAATACTACACTCTTACACTACTACACTAATACACTGCTACCCTACTACTCTAATACACTGCTACAATACTACACTCTTACACTGCTACACTAATACACTGCTACACTGCTACACTACTACACTCTTACACTGCTACACTACTACACTAATACACTGCTACAATACTACACTCTTACAGTACTACACTAATACACTGCTACCCTACTACACTAATGCACTGCTACAATACTACACTCTTACTCTACTACACTAATACACTGCTACAATACTACACTCTTACCCTACTACACTAATACACTCTTACACTACTACACTAATACACTGCTACCCTACTACACTCTTACACTACTATATTAATACACTGCTGCACTGCTAAACTCTTACACTACTACACTAATACACTGCTACAATACTACACTCTTACACTACTACACTAATACACTGCTACACTACTACACTCTTAGACTACTACACTACTACACTAATACACTGCTACAATACTACACTCTTACACTACTACACTAATACACTGCTGTACTACTACACCCTTACACTACTACACTAATACACTGCTACCCTACTACACTCTTACACTACTATATTAATACACTGCTGCACTGCTAAACTCTTACACTACTACACTAATACACTGCTACAATACTATATTAATACACTGCTGCACTGCTAAACTCTTACACTACTACACTAATACACTGCTACAATACTACACTCTTACACTACTACACTAATACACTCTTACACTACTACACTAATACACTGCTGTACTACTACACCCTTAGACTACTACACTAATACACTGCTACTCTACTACACTCTTACACTACTACACTAATACACTGCTACACTGCTACACTACTACACTCTTACACTTCTACACTAATACACTGCTACACTACTACACTCTTAGACTACTACACTAATACACTGTTACAATACTACACTGTTACACTGCTACACTACTACACTCTTAGACTACTACACTAATACACTGCTGCACTACTACACTCTTACACTACTACACTGCTACAATACTACACTCTTACACTACAACACTAATACACTGCTACACTACTACACTCGTACACTACTACACTAATACACTGCTACAATACTACACTCTTACACTACTACACTAATACACTGCTACAATACTACACTCTTACACTACTACACTAATACACTGCTACCCTACTACTCTAATACACTGCTACAATACTACACTCTTACACTGCTACACTAATATACTGCTACACTGCTACACTACTACACTCTTACACTGCTACACTACTACACTAATACACTGCTACAATACTACACTCTTACAGTACTACACTAATACACTGCTACCCTACTACACTAATGCACTGCTACAATACTACACTCTTACTCTACTACACTAATACACTGCTACAATACTACACTCTTACCCTACTACACTAATACACTCTTACACTACTACACTAATACACTGCTACCCTACTACACTCTTACACTACTACACTAATACACTGCTACAATACTACACTCTTACACTACTACACTAATACACTGCTACACTACTACACTCTTAGACTACTACACTACTACACTAATACACTGCTACAATACTACACTCTTACACTACTACACTAATACACTGCTACAATACTACACTCTTACACTACTACACTAATACACTGCTACAATACTACACTCTTACACTACTACACTAATACACTGCTGTACTACTACACCCTTACACTACTACACTAATACACTGCTACAATACTACACTCTTACACTACTACACTAATACACTGCTGTACTACTACACCCTTACACTACTACACTAATACACTGCTACCCTACTACACTCTTACACTACTATATTAATACACTGCTGCACTGCTAAACTCTTACACTACTACACTAATACACTGCTACAATACTACACTCTTACACTACTACACTAATACACTGCTGTACTACTACACCCTTACACTACTACACTAATACACTGCTACTCTACTACACTCTTACACTACTACACTAATACACTGCTACACTACTACACTCTTACACTACTACACTAATACACTGCTGTACTACTACACCCTTACACTACTACACTAATACACTGCTACTCTACTACACTCTTACACTACTACACTAATACACTGCTACACTACTACACTCTTACACTACTACACTAATACACTGCTGTACTACTACACCCTTACACTACTACACTAATACACTGCTACCCTACTACACTCTTACACTACTATATTAATACACTGCTGCACTGCTAAACTCTTACACTACTACACTAATACACTGCTACAATACTACACTCTTACACTACTACACTAATACACTGCTGTACTACTACACCCTTACACTACTACACTAATACACTGCTACCCTACTACACTCTTACACTACTATATTAATACACTGCTGCACTGCTAAACTCTTACACTACTACACTAATACACTGCTACAATACTACACTCTTACACTACTACACTAATACACTGCTGTACTACTACACCCTTACACTACTACACTAATACACTGCTACTCTACTACACTCTTACACTACTACACTAATACACTGCTACACTGCTACACTACTACACTCTTACACTTCTACACTAATACACTGCTACACTACTACACTCTTAGACTACTACACTAATACACTGTTACAATACTACACTCTTACACTACTACACTAATACACTGCTGTACTACTACACCCTTACACTACTACACTAATACACTGCTACTCTACTACACTCTTACACTACTACACTAATACACTGCTACAATACTACACTCTTACACTACTACACTAATACACTGCTGTACTACTACACCCTTACACTACTACACTAATACACTGCTACTCTACTACACTCTTACACTACTACACTAATACACTGCTACACTGCTACACTACTACACTCTTACACTTCTACACTAATACACTGCTACACTACTACACTCTTAGACTACTACACTAATACACTGTTACAATACTACACTGTTACACTGCTACACTACTACACTCTTAGACTACTACACTACTACACTAATACACTGCTACAATACTACACTCTTACGCTACTACACTAATACACTGCTGTACTACTACACCCTTACACTACTACACTAATACACTGCTACTCTACTACACTCTTACACTACTACACTAATACACTGCTACACTGCTACACTACTACACTCTTACACTTCTACACTAATACACTGCTACACTACTACACTCTTAGACTACTACACTAATACACTGTTACAATACTACACTGTTACACTGCTACACTACTACACTCTTAGACTACTACACTAATACACTGCTGCACTACTACACTCTTACACTACTACACTGCTACAATACTACACTCTTACACTACAACACTAATACACTGCTACACTACTACACTCGTACACTACTACACTAATACACTGCTACACTACTACACTCTTACACTACTACACTAATACACTGCTACACTACTACACTAATGCACTGCTACAATACTACACTCTTACACTGCTACCCTAATACACTGCTACCCTACTACACTAATACACTGCTACAATACTACACTCTTACACTACTACACTAATACACTGCTACACTACTACACTCTTACACTACTACACTAATACACTGCTACACTACTACACTAATGCACTGCTACAATACTACACTCTTACACTGCTACCCTAATACACTGCTACCCTACTACACTACTACACTACTACACTAATACACTGCTACACTACTACACTAATGCACTGCTACTCTACTACACTCTTACACTACTACACTAATACACTGCTACACTGCTACACTACTACACTCTTACACTTCTACACTAATACACTGCTACACTACTACACTAATGCACTGCTACAATACTACACTCTTACACTACTACACTAATACACTGCTACACTACTACACTAATACACTGCTACACTACTACACTCTTACTCTACTACACTAATACACTGCTACACTACTACACCCTTACACTACTACACTAATACACTGCTGTACTACTACACCCTTACACTACTACACTAATACACTGCTACTCTACTACACTCTTACACTACTACACTAATACACTGCTACACGGCTACACTAATACACTACTAAACTCTTACACTACTACAATAATACACTGCTACAATACTACACTCTTAGACTACTACACTAATACACTGCTACACTACTACACTCTTACACTACTACACTAATACACTGCTACAATACTACACTCTTACACTACTACACTAATACACTGCTACAATACTACACTCTTAGACTACTACACTAATACACTGCTACACTACTACACTCTTACACTACTACACTAATACACTGCTACAATACTACACTCTTACACTACTACACTAATACACTGCTACAATACTACACTCTTACACTACTACACTAATACACTGCTACACTAATACACTCTTACACTACTACACTCTTAGACTACTACACTAATACACTGCTACACTACTACACTCTTACACTACTACACTCTTAGACTACTACACTAATACACTGCTACACTACTACACTCTTACACTACTACACTCTTACACTACTACACTAATACACTGCTACACTACTACACTCTTAGACTACTACACTAATACACTGCTACACTACTACACTCTTACACTACTACTCTAATACACTCTTACACTACTACACTACTACACTCTTACACTACTACACTAATACACTGCTACACTACTACACTCTTAGACTACTACACTTTTACCCTACTACACTAATACACTGCTACAATACTACACTCTTACACTACAACACTAATACACTGCTACACTACTACACTCGTACACTACTACACTAATACACTGCTACACTACTACACTAATGCACTGCTACAATACTACACTCTTACACTGCTACCCTAATACACTGCTACAATACTACACTCTTACACTGCTAGACTAATACACTAATACACTGCTACACTACTACACTCCCTATTTGGTAGGGGAGGCTGAAATAAGAATTCTGTGTACAGCAGATTTAAAGCAGGCTCATTTATGGTGGAATTGGTGTGCAGTCATCGCATACAAATAACACTTTTTTGGGTTCATTGACTTGTTGACTTTAAAGCTCTTAAAACAGGTGCTCCAAATAAAGCGGTCTCCAGAGAGGACGAACGTTAAGAGTTAAAGTCTCTCTCCTTTTCTCAGCTCCAGCTGCACGTGTCCTTTGGGTGCAGAGAGAAATACGATCACTGCTCTACTTGCCTGTGGACAGGCCTCCAATTTCAATAATAGAGAGCAGAGATTTACGAGCGCTGCTCATGGTCCTGTTTCCTGTAAGCGTGGAGTTGATATATGGTCGACGCCCATCTGTGCCGCCACGTTCCGTCCGCCTTTGGACACTTGTGTGTACTGCAGGCTGAGTCACCAAGACAACATCAGCCGCATGGCAACCACTCATACTCTTCATCACCAGAAGAAGATGAAGAACAAATACACACCACAGAACATACAGGCTAACACACACACACACACACACACACACACACACACACACACACACACACACACACACACACACACACACACACACACCAGAACATACAGGCAATGAGGGAAAGACTACCCTCATGATTTATCTGTGATAAAAGACATCAATAATCACATGGAGCAGATGATCACTACTGTAAAATATTGATTTTTAACCCCCAACTGGAAATAATTGCTCAAAATGACTGCATGACTAATGTTTACAGTTGTTGTAATCATTCTCTTAGAGTGTGTCCTTTCGTTACTCACCCAGGAAGTGACCAATCCCACGCAGGAGAGTGTGCTACTCAATAATAAAATGCTTCCCAGATGTATTACATTAAAGTGACCCCTGGATTCACTGGTTGTAAGCAGTTGCTTGGAGTTTGGTTTGGAGAACACATGTTAAACGCTCCAGTGAGAATATTTTGTAACACACACACACACACCCCAGAATATACAGGTAAACACACACACACACACACACACACACACACACCAGAACATACAGGCAACACACACACACACACACACACACACACACACACACACACACACACACACACACACACACACACACACACACACCAGAATATACAGGCAATTAATAATACAATTAAATAGGGCCATTATATCCCTCACATTCAGGGTCCTCCCTATCACCTTATGACCTTACTGTTCAGTCCTATACACTGTAGTCTTTCCCTCATGACCTTACTGTTCAGCCCTATACACTGTAGTCTTTCCCTCATGACCTTACTGTTCTGCCCTATACACTCTAATCTTTCCCTCATGACCTTACTGTTCAGCCCTATACACTGTAGTCTTTCCCTCATGACCTTACTGTTCTGCCCTATACACTGTAGTCTTTCCCTCATGACCTTACTGTTCAGCCCTATACGCTGTAGTCTTTCCTTCATGACCTTACTGTTCAGCCCTATACGCTGTAGTCTTTCCCTCATGACCTTACTGTTCAGCCCTATACACTGTAGTCTTTCCCTCATGACCTTACTGTTCAGCCCTATACGCTGTAGTCTTTCCTTCATGACCTTACTGTTCAGCCCTATACGCTGTAATCTTTCCCTCATGACCTTACTGTTCTGCCCTATACACTGTAGTCTTTCCCTCATGACCTTACTGTTCTGCCCTATACACTGTAGTCTTTCCCTCATGACCTTACTGTTCTGCCCTATACACTGTAGTCTTTCCCTCATGACCTTACTGTTCTGCCCTATACACTGTAGTCTTTCCCTCATGACCTTACTGTTCTGCCCTATACACTGTAGTCTTTCCCTCATGACCTTACTGTTCTGCCCTATACACTGTAGTCTTTCCCTCATGACCTTACTGTTCAGCCCTATACGCTGTAGTCTTTCCTTCATGACCTTACTGTTCAGCCCTATACGCTGTAATCTTTCCCTCATGACCTTACTGTTTTGCCCTATACACTGTAGTCTTTCCCTCATGACCTTACTGTTCTGCCCTATACACTGTAGTCTTTCCCTCATGACCTTACTGTTCTGCCCTATACGCTGTAGTCTTTCCCTCATGACCTTACTGTTCAGCCCTATACACTGTAGTCTTTCCCTCATGACCTTACTGTTCAGCCCTATACGCTGTAGTCTTTCCCTCATGACCTTACTGTTCAGCCCTATACGCTGTAGTCTTTCCCTCATGACCTTACTGTTCAGCCCTATACGCTGTAGTCTTTCCCTCATGACCTTACTGTTCAGCCCTATACACTGTAGTCTTTCCCTCATGACCTTACTGTTCAGCCCTATACACTGTAGTCTTTCCCTCATGACCTTACTGTTCTGCCCTATACACTGTAGTCTTTCCCTCATGACATGAGGACTGATGGTATTAAACGCCGACCAGAAGTCAACAAAAAGGACAAAAAAATGTGTCCCTCAATGCTTGATTTGGTTGAGGGAACAAGTCCACAAGACTACAGACTTTGGGCAGTGAAATTGTAACCCTAAGCTTCCTGTTTCTGAAGTTTAAACTTAACCCCTTTGCATTTCTCCTCGGAAAAATAGAGAAAGCAGCACCCAAGTATAAGAGATCTTTTGAAAGTTTTTTATTGCACGACTGAAATGTTGAATAAATTCAGAAATAACGTTGAGTGATTTTTTTAAATGTATCTCCAGCAAATAGTTTCATGTTATAGCCTACTAGGATGCAATATTAGAATGATTATTTCAGGATAGTAACGATAACTAGCTACATAATCAGCTCGCTCCCGTTCAGCGAGTATCCAGCTAATGAGCCAGTGCAAGCTTATAAGTTTACAGCAATATTACAAATAACTACAGTTGAAGTTTACATACACTTAGGTTGAAGTCATTAAAACTCATTTTTAACCACTCCACAGATTTCATGTTAGCAAACTATAGTGTGGATGGATCACTTTAACGGTTGTTTCTCCTGACAAATTTTCCTATTGAACTCTATGGAAAAATAAGTCAGGAGAAGAAATCCTTCAAGTTATCCATCCATATCTACTGCATATCTGGCAGCAGAGTGATTGTTTAAGGCTTGTTTGATATGTCAGACCCTTGATGACTTAAAGCCATTTAGCCAACCATGTGTTCCATACTGTTCCAATGTAATTTACAGCTAAATCTAGTCCCACCCCGCAATTCCCATAGAGATCCATTCAAATGCAGAGACGTTATAGTATCGCTTGTAAGAGTATCCGAAAATAAGATATCAAGACACTTTCGCGTTCCTCCACCTCCGAGCTGTGCACTTGTCTACCTGCTAACCCCAGGCCGTTTGTTATCATTGTGTCTATGTGTATTCCAGTCCGTGTCTTACGTTTCCCCCGTCTTTGTAGTATTGGTCCTTGTTAACCCTCATTGTTCTCACCTGTGTACTCTCCCATTTTCCCTCCTCTTCACACCTGATTCCTTTTGTGTAATCTTCTCCCTGTGTATTTAAACCCTGTTATTTCAGTCTGTCTTCGCGAGTTCCTCATCATTGATTTTCTACTGTGTGTTTTGATAGTTTCCCGAGTACCTGCCCTGATATCTGTTTCCGAGTTTTCGTTTCCCTCATCCTTTACCTGTGGTTGTTTTTTTCCTGTTTTCTGTCTTCGGTTTGTTTTCTTTTTGTTTCTCTTTTGCATCCCTGGTTTAGACCCCTGCCTGTGTTCTCGCGACTCTGATTTTTGGATACTGTTTTTGTGCCTTGTTGTGCCTTCCCGGTTCGGACCCCTGCCTGTTCTGTGACCCTGTTTTTGGATTCTGTCTTTGTACCGTTGCCCTGCCTTCCTGGTTTTTGACCCGGCCTGTATTACCACGGATTTCTGCCTTGCCCTTATTAAACTTCGTTTTTTTTTGTACTCCTGCCTGCATTTGGGTCCTTCCCCCTCCTACACCTAACACTTGGTCTTACTTTGAAGAGTACTTGCGTGGATAGATCATTTTTTTATGTGCAAAAGAATGATGG
This sequence comes from Synaphobranchus kaupii, assembly GCA_029718625.1. Classification (NCBI taxonomy): domain Eukaryota; kingdom Metazoa; phylum Chordata; class Actinopteri; order Anguilliformes; family Synaphobranchidae; genus Synaphobranchus; species Synaphobranchus kaupii. Next base: position 31,306,158 of record CM056395.1, on the reverse strand, counting down.
AATAAGTAATGGTGTGCGCACGCACGCACGCACGCACGCACACGCACACACACACACACATAAAAGACATGTGCACATGTACACACACACACACACACACACATATAAAAGACATGCACACGTACACACACACACACGCACACACACAAAGACATGCACACATGTACACACACACACACACACACACATAAAAGACATGCACACGAACACACACACAAAGACATGCACACATACAGTCAAGCCGGAAAGTCTCCCCACCCCTTTCACCTTCTCCACGTTTTATTACGTTACAGACTTATACTACAATAGATTGAGTTCATTTTTTGCCTCAAACATCTACACACAATAGCCAATAATGACAAAGTGAAAACAGGTTTTTAGAAAATATGCAATTTTATTTTACTGACAAAAATAGGTTATTTAGGGGTTACATATCTGTACACACCCTTAGCATAATACTTGGTTGCTGCACCTTTGGCAGCGATTACAGCTTCAAGGCATCTTGGGAAAGAAGCTACGAGCTTGGCACACTTGTTTCTGGACATTTTTGCCCATTCCTCTTGGCATATCCTTGCAAGCTCCATCAGGTTGGATGGGGAGCGTCGGTACACAGCCATTTTCAGCTCTTTCCACAGATGTTCAATTGGATTCAGGTCTGGGCTCTGGCTGGGCCACTCAAGGACATTTCTCCGAAGACATTTCTCCGAAGCCACTCCTTTGTTCTCTTGGCTGTGTGCTTCGGGTCGTTGTCATGTTGGAAGGTAAACCTTCGCCCCAGTCTGAGGTCAAGAGCGCTCTGGAGCAGGTTTTCTTCAAGGATCTCGGTGTACTTAGCTGCATTCATCTTTCCCTCTATCAGGACTAGTCGCCCCGTTCCCGCTGCTGAAAAACATCCCCACATCATGATGCTGCCACCGCCATGCTTCACTGTAGGGATGGTATTAGCCAGGTGATGAGCGGTGCCTGGTTTCCTCCAGACGTGACACTTGGTATTCAGGCCAAAAAGTTCCATTTTGGTTTCATCAGACCAGAGAATCTTGATTCTCATGGTTTGAGAGTCCTCTAGGTGCCTTTTGGCAAACTCCAAGCTGGCTGTGATGTGCCTTTTACTAAGGAGGGGCTTCCGTCTGGCCACTACCATAAAGGCCTGATTGGTGGAGTGCTGCCTGGATGGTTGATCTTCTGAAAGGTTCTCCCATCTCCACAAGGATACGCTGGAGCTCTGTCAGAGTGACCCTCGGGTTCCTGCTCACCTCCCTGGCCAAGGCCCATCTTCCCCGATTGCTCAGTTTGGCCAGGCGGCCAGGTCTAGGAAGATTCTTGGTGGTTCCAAACTTCTTCCATTTACGAATGATGGTGGCCACTGTGCTCTTTGGGACCTGTAAAGCTGCAGAGATTTTTCCGTACCCTTCTCCAGATCTATGCCTTGACACAATCCTGTTTCTGAGGTCTGCAGATAATTCATTTGACCCCATGGCTTGGAGTTTGCTCTGACATGCACTGTCAACTGTGGGGCCTTATATAGGCAGGTGTTGGCAATCCCCAATCATGTCCAATCAATTGAATTTATCACAGGTGGACTCCAATTAAGTTGTAGAAACATCTCAAGCAGTATCAGTGGAAACAAAATGCACCTCAGCTCACTTTTGGGTGTCATATCAAAGGGTGTGCACACTTGTGTACATATGATATTTTACATTTAGATTTTTTATAAATTAGCACAAATGTCTAAAAACCTGTTTTCACTTTGTCATTATAGGCTATTTTGTGTAGAATTTTGAGACAAAAAATTAACTCAATCTATTGTAGAATATGTCTGTAACGTAATAAAACGTGGAGAAGGTGAAAGGGGTGGGGAGACTTTCCGGCTTGACTGTACATATAAAAGACATGCACACATGTACACACACACACACACACACACACACACACACACACACACACACACACACACACACACACACACACAACACACACACACACACAGACATGCACACACACAAACACAAAATGCATCCACATGCACACAAACACACACATAAAGACATGCACACAAGCATACACACACACACACACACACACACACACACATAAAGGCATGCACACACACACACACACACACACGCACACAGTGAACAACTGCAGAACTCATTTTCAGTGCCCCGAGGCAGAGAAAGACTTTCCTTCCCCTGAGTGAAACAGGACCATCCATCACCGACAGAGATGCTTCCTGTTTTCAGGCCTTTAAGGAGATAGATCTTCCAACAGAAATACTTGGCTTGGCAAGCCAGGACACTTTTATATCAATTTCAGTCCACCTGAAATTGTGAGCAGGCAGGGGGAAAGACAACCATTTGCACTGAGACAGCTGGCAGAAGGACCTCTCCCTGCTCAGACAGATGTTGTCCTCTGACTCCATGCTGGTAATTCACAAATTCACCAAGAGAGAGAGAGAGAACAGGGAGTGAAAATTCAATAACTCCTTGATTTGCTAAGCTCAGGTCAATGCATAACATTAAAATGCAAAACATAATAAAATGTACACGGCACTGCTCTGAAGCTGAGTGTTTAATGTACAGCGCTCTGCTCTGAAGCTGAGTGTTTAAATGTACAGGCCTCTGCACTGAAGCTGAGTGTTTAAATGTACAGGGTTCTGCTCTGAAGCTGAGTGTTTAAATGTACAGCACTCTGCTCTGAAGCTGAGTGTTTAAATGTACAGGGTTTTGCTCTGAAACTGAGGGTTTTAATGTACAGGGTTCTGAATCTGAGTGTTTTAATGTACAGCGCTCTGCACTGAAGCTGAGTGTTTAATGTACAGAGCTTTGCTCTGAAGCTGAGTGTTTTAATGTACAGTGCTCTGCTCTGAAGCTGAGTGTTTTAATGTACAGGGCTCTGAAGCTGCCCGCAGGGCATCGGTCTAGCATCCAGATCAGTGTCCGGGATAATCGGTCGGAGATGGGTGTACCTGGTCTCGAGGGAGCGCCGAGGAATGAAGCGACGTGGCCGATCTAGTCCAAGATCATTGAGCTTAAAAAGGTAAGTCGGTGCTGAGCGAGAGCGGGCAAGATTCCTCAGCGTAACCGAGGTGCCTGCACGTCTACTCCACCTCCTAGCTCGTTTCCTACGGTGGTAGCCGCGGGGCCAAGCCATTATACCTTCAGGTAGATGGAAAAATAAAAAGCGGTGAAAGCTTCTTTGTCCGGGATCCCGAGCATATAAATTACATTACATTACATTACATTTATTTAGCAGACGCTTTTATCCAAAGCGACGTACAGTAAGTGCGTACAGAGACATCATCATCATTACAGAACAGACAAGGCAAGGCACATCCTTTGCATAATGTAGCAGCTATCCCTAGCAATGAACGTTGACTGTAGTTCACAGTAAGCTGTGGGCAAATCAGCAACACCACACTTTCATTCCAAATACTATTATAAACTATACTGTTATAAACCATTCCAAATACTATTATAAACTATGCTATTATAAACCATTCCAAATACTATTATAAACTATACTATTATAAATCATTCCAAATACCATTATAAACTGCTATGACTATAGCTATGAATGAATGAAGCTATAAATCCACGACAGAGACTCGAATATTCAGCAGTGCTTGATGATCGTAGACAATAGTGGCTTGGACATCATGCAAACACAGAGACACAAACAGGAACGGCAACAGGCGATGACAAGCAGCCAAACACAGCGGCGCGGCCATCATCAGCATCATCCAACATGTCTGTCACCTTTGCTCTGAAGCTGAGTGTTTAAATGTATAGTGCTCTGAAGCTGAGTGTTTAAATGTACAGTTCTCTGAAGCTGAGTGTTTAAATGTACAGCACTCTGAAGCTGAGTGTTTAAATGTACAGCGCTCTGAAGCTGAGTGTTTAAATGTACAGCGCTCTGCTCTGTGCCACATTCCTTTCACAATGCAGCTCCCCCAGATCAGGACCAGATCAGGACCAGATCAGGACCAGGCGCAAACACATCCAGGGGAAGAAAATGCTAGGAACCTCTCTCTCTCGATCTCTGCCTGGTATTAAGCGGAAATCTTGAAATAACAGGGAGAACTGATCTGGGATCAGCCGGGAGGATAGAGAGCACAGACACCATCATCTGCAGAACTGATCTGGGATCAGCCGGGAGGATAGAGAGCACAGACACCATCATCTGCAGAACTGATCTGGGATCAGCCGGGAGGATAGAGAGCACAGACACCATCATCTGCAGAACTGATCTGGGATCAGCCGGGAGGATAGAGAGCACAGACACCATCATCTGCAGAACTGATCTGGGATCAGCCGGGAGGATAGAGAGCACAGACACCATCATCTGCAGAACTGATCTGGGATCAGCCGGGAGGATAGAGAGCACAGACACCATCATCTGCAGAAATGATCTGGGATCAGCCGGGAGGATAGAGAGCACAGACACCATCACCTGCAGAACTGATCTGGGATCAGCCAGGAGGATAGAGAGCACAGACAGCATCACCTGCAGAACTGATCTGGGATCAGGCAGGAGGATAGAGAGCACAGACACCATCACCTGCAGAACTGATCTGGGATCAGCCGGGAGGATAGAGAGCACAGACAGCATCACCTGCAGAACTGATCTGGGATCAGCCGGGAGGATAGAGAGCACAGACACCATCATCTGCAGAACTGATCTGGGATCAGCCGGGAGGATAGAGAGCACAGACACCATCATCTGCAGAACTGATCTGGGATCAGCCGGGAGGATAGAGAGCACAGACACCATCATCTGCAGAACTGATCTGGGATCAGCCGGGAGGATAGAGAGCACAGACACCATCATCTGCAGAACTGATCTGGGATCAGCCGGGAGGATAGAGAGCACAGACACCATCATCTGCAGAAATGATCTGGGATCAGCCGGGAGGATAGAGAGCACAGACACCATCACCTGCAGAACTGATCTGGGATCAGCCAGGAGGATAGAGAGCACAGACAGCATCACCTGCAGAACTGATCTGGGATCAGGCAGGAGGATAGAGAGCACAGACACCATCACCTGCAGAACTGATCTGGGATCAGCCAGGAGGATAGAGAGCACAGACAGCATCACCTGCAGAACTGATCTGGGATCAGCCAGGAGGATAGAGAGCACAGACACCATCACCTGCAGAACTGATCTGGGATCAGCCAGGAGGATAGAGAGCACAGACACCATCACCTGCAGAACTGATCTGGGATCAGCCAGGAGGATAGAGAGCACAGACAGCATCACCTGCAGAACTGATCTGGGATCAGCCAGGAGGATAGAGAGCACAGACACCATCACCTGCAGAACTGATCTGGGATCAGCCAGGAGGATAGAGAGCACAGACAGCATCACCTGCAGAACTGATCTGGGATCAGCCAGGAGGATAGAGAGCACAGACAGCATCATCTGCAGAACTGATGTGGGGAGGAGGAAGGTCTACTGCATCACTGGATTAGGCCTCATTTAGGAGAGGATGTGTGTGTTTGTGTGTGTGTGTGTGTGTGTGTGTGTGTGTGTGTGTGTGTGTGTGTGTGTTGTGTGTGTGTGTGTCTCATCCTCTCTGCACCCCCCCCCCCCCCACACCCCACACGGCTAGTGCCTGTAGTCAGATACCACCCCCCCCCCCACACACACACACACTGCCTCCTCACCTCAATAATTGCTAAGCTGCCAATCAATCACAGGACATGGAGAGCAGGTCCCATTAGCATCATGTTACCATAGTATCAGCATATTGTATACAGGCTAATGCTGCTCTTGGGGCAGCAATTGTGTACTGTAGGTATATCATGTTACCATAAAATATTGTGTGTACAATAACAGTAATACTGGTTTAGCTAGATATGTGCCCATTACACTACTGCTCATTATTTGGATAGCTAGTTAAATTAAGCTAAATTAAGCTCAGCCCCTATTCGCCTCTAATCGCCCGTATTCGTCTCTAATCGCCTTTAATCACCTATAATCGCCCCTAATCTCCTCTAATCGCCTCTAACACCTCTAATCGCCCCTAAGCGCCTCTTATCGCCTCTAATCGCCTCTAACGCCTCGAACGCCTCTAATCGCCCCTAAGCGCCTCTAATCGCCTCTAATCGCCCCTAAGCGCCTCTAATCGCCTCTAACGCCTCGAACGCCTCGAACGCCTCTAATCTAATCGCCTCTAATCGCCCCTAAGCGCCTCTAAGCGCCTCTAATTGCCCCTAAGCGCCTCTAAGCGCCTCTAATTGCCCCTAAGCGCCTCTAAGCGCCTCTAATTGCCCCTAAGCGCCTCTAAGCGCCTCTAATTGCCCCTAAGCGCCTCTAATCGCCTCTAACGCCTCGAACGCCTCTAATCGCCCCTAAGCGCCTCTAATCGCCTCTAATCGCCCCTAAGCGCCTCTAAGCGCCTCTAATTGCCCCTAAGCGCCTCTAAGCGCCTCTAATTGCCCCTAAGCGCCTCTAAGCGCCTCTAATTGCCCCTAAGTGCCTCTAAGCGCCTCTAATTGCCCCTAAGCGCCTCTAATCGCCTCTAACGCCTCGAACGCCTCTAATCGCCCCTAAGCGCCTCTAAGCGCCTCTAATCGCCCCTAAGCGCCTCTAATCGCCTCTAACGCCTCTAACACCTCTAATCGCCCCTAAGCGCCTCTAAGCGCCTCTAATTGCCTCTAACACCTCTAATCGCCCCTAAGCGCCTCTAATCGCCCCTAATCGCCTCTAAGCGCCTCTAATCGCCTCTAATCGCCTCTAACACCTCTAATCGCCTCTAATTGCCTCTAATCGCCTCTAATTGCCTCTAATCGCCTCTAATTGCCTCTAATCGCCTCTAACGCCTCTAATCGCCTCTAACGCCTCTAACACCTCTAATCGCCCCTAATCGCCTCTAAGCGCCTCTAATCGCCTCTAACGCCTCTAATCGCCTCTAACGCCTCTAACACCTCTAATCGCCCCTAAGCGCCTCTAATCGCCCCTAATCGCCTCTAATCGCCTCTAAGCGCCTCTAATCGCCCCTAAGCGCCTCTAACACCTCTAATCGCCCCTAAGCGCCTCTAATCGCCTCTAATTGCCTCTAACACCTCTAATCGCCCCTAAGCGCCTCTAAGCGCCTCTAATTGTCTTTAATCGCCTCTAATCGCCTACAAAGCTCTATCTCCATAGAACAGTCATCATCAGTTTCTGTCTAAGCTATTATTCATGAGCTTATCACCCTCCATTATTTTTACAGCTATTTATCTCCATTTATAATGAGCTATTATTATATATTATATATTTTTTAATGAGCTATCATTACATATTATATATTTATAATGAGCTATTATTA
>CM056395.1:31256346-31293846 GCA_029718625.1 Synaphobranchus kaupii | reverse complement strand
GTTATAGAGTGACTGTTATAGAGTGGCTGTGTTATAGAGTGACTGTTATACTGTGGCTGTGTTATAGAGTGGCTGTGTTATAGAGTGACTGTTATACTGTTGCTGTGTTATAGAGTGGCTGCTATACTGTGGCTGTGTTGTAGAGTGACTGTTATACTGTGGCTGTGTTATTGAGTGGCTGTTATACTGTGGCTGTGTTATAGAGTGACTGTTATAGAGTGGCTGTGTTATAGAGTGACTGTTATACTGTGGCTGTGTTATAGAGTGGCTGTGTTATAGAGTGACTGTTATACTGTTGCTGTGTTATAGAGTGGCTGTGTTATAGAGTGACTGTTATACTGTTGCTGTGTTATAGAGTGGCTGTTATACTGTGGCTGTTATAGAGTGACTGTTATACTGTGGCTGTGTTATAGAGTGGCTGTTATACTGTGGCTGTGTTATAGAGTGACTGTTATAGAGTGGCTGTGTTATAGAGTGACTGTTATACTGTGGCTGTGTTATAGAGTGACTGTTATAGAGTGGCTGTGTTATAGAGTGACTGTTATACTGTGGCTGTGTTATAGAGTGGCTGTGTTATAGAGTGACTGTTATACTGTTGCTGTGTTATAGAGTGGCTGTGTTATAGAGTGACTGTTATACTGTTGCTGTGTTATAGAGTGGCTGTTATACTGTGGCTGTTATAGAGTGACTGTTATACTGTGGCTGTGTTATAGAGTGACTGTTATACTGTGGCTGTGTTATTGAGTGGCTGTTATACTGTGGCTGTTATAGAGTGGCTGTTATACTGTGGCTGTGTTATAGAGTGACTGTTATACTGTGGCTGTGTTATAGAGTGGCTGTTATTCTGTGTTTTTTTTTATACTGTGGCTGTTGTAGAGCGGCTGTTATATTGTGGCTGTGTTATAGAGTGACTGTTATAGAGTGGCTGTGTTATAGAGTGACTGTTATACTGTGGCTGTGTTATAGAGTGGCTGTTATACTGTGGATGTGTTATAGAGTGACTGTTATACTGTGGCTGTATTATAGAGTGACTGTTATAGAGTGGCTGTGTTATAGAGTGACTGTTATAGAGTGGCTGTGTTATAGAGTGACTGTTATACTGTGGCTGTATTATAGAGTGACTGTTATAGAGTGGCTGTGTTATAGAGTGACTGTTATACTGTGGCTGTGTTATAGAGTGACTGTTATAGAGTAGCTGTGTTATAGAGTGACTGTTATACTGTGGCTGTGTTATAGAGTGGCTGTGTTATAGAGTGGCTGTTATACTGTTGCTGTGTTATAGAGTGACTGTTATACTGTGGCTGTGTTATCGAGTGGCTGTTATACTGTGGCTGTGTTATACTGTGGCTGTTTTTTAGAGTATTGAAAAAGGCTCAGGTTGGGTTGGACTCGCTGCCCAGCTTCAGTCATGGTCAGGCCGTGATTGAATACGTGGTCCACCAGAGTTGCACGTATTTCATTGGATATATTGGCTCGTCTTTGCCTTCCTCTTCCTCCTCCTCCTCCTCATCCTCCTCTTACTCCTCTTACTCTCACTCTTCGTCTTCCTCTTCCTCTGTGTGGAGGCCTCTTTTATACTCTGACGCATGATTGAAGTGTTTTTTCCCATTGAGTTTGCACAGGTGATATATGAGTGAGACCAATTGGTAATCAGGCTATTGCATTTTGAAGGCCAGTGTTTTCCAGGTGAACAGAGTGTGCTAAATGATGCAATTTTTGTTTAGAGTTTTGCAAAAATGTAGTTTAGAATGATATTTCAGTGAGAACAATGGAATTGTGATTAGAGTTTAGCAGTTTGGAGTCATGTTGTTGATTCATGAGCTTCAAGTTTTCAGAATTGTGTGCATAGTTCAATTTTTTGTGTGTATACAATGGAGAAAAACTGTATTTTATTGCCAGTAGACACTTAGAAGCCAATTATAAATCACCTTATCAACCGGAAGACCAAGCACTGAGCCACAAATAGAGATGTTCTAAGTATAGTGAGAGGACTGGTTCCCTTGATTTCCTGCCTTTGAAAGATTGGAGTTCAGTCCACAGTTACACAGACTCTTTAACTCTTTCAGAACCTCAGAGATAACATTTTTTAGCAAAGAAAAAGACAATATGTTTGGCATATGAATCAGACTAAATAATGTATTAAAAATATGTACTTTCCATTTTTACCCTCAAACCTGAAATTGATTTTTCAAACTGAATCACATGAGTTTAGTGTATTGCAGGTTTGGGGTTAATTCCACTAATTCATATCCCAATTCCTTTTCCAGATCAGTTCTCTAAATTAAGCCTGAACAGCTAATATTGTCTTTCTTTGTAACTTCATCCAAGGAATACATTAATTTGCCCATCTTTGTGCTTTTTCCTGAATTGTTCTTGTAGTGTGGATTCCAGGCACTGCAGACAATACTCTTGGTGTGGTCTCCCTTATGGAAAAAATATACTGCAGTATATTGTAAATATATCAAAATTATCATCACAATATATTTAAAATATACTGCAGTATATTACATTTCCATAAGGAGACAGTCTGCCGGGCGTGTCAGAAATGGTCTGCCAGGCGGGTCAGAAAGGTTCTGCCGGGGTGGGTCAGAAAGGGTCTCTGCATCCTGCTGGTTAACAGCATATTTCTAAATATATTTCCATTTGTACAGAACTAAATAATTCATCCTTTTCAGTCTTCAGCAGATATTTGCCAATTGTGGAGAGCTCTTAAAAGGAGGGGGAAAAAACAAACAGAAAGTAAAATGTTTTTTCCAGTCAGTGTCTAACGAACCATGAATCAAGGACAATGACAGCCATATGGAAAATTTGCCAACAAACATTTCCTTTTTTTTATAAAAAAAGAAATGGATGCAGTTTCCTGTCTGGTAACTCTATAAGAAAACTAAGTAGCAGGATCTGCTGTATATTATTTTGTGGGGTAAGGACATTTTAACTAATACTGTAAACATCTGTTTTGATATTTAAAGTAAAAGAATACTTAAATGAGTTTGATGCCTACAGTAGCTGTTGAGTCATGGTAGTATTGTATATTATTACAGAAGTATTGAGAATGCAGAGGAGTGTTGACGACTGTAATATTGTGCGTCACAATCAGTACTTCAGCGCCATCCTAGAGCTGGGCTTAATTCATTTTCATGACAATAAACATGTAAAAATAAATGCTTTTATAGATTATAGAACATAATGCAGAGGTGCGTAATGCGCACCTGTAAGGTGCAGACAGCCTTTTGGATTCAGATCTTACCTTATAATTTAAAGCAGCCACCCTTCACCACCCCCCTGCACTGGGGTCCTTCACCTTTGACTTCACAGGAAATAAAACGTTTATTCCGAGGAAAAGGGGGCGCGTATGAGGAAGGTCGACGGGTCAAGTGGAGGGAAGCAGAATGGAATTCAGAAAGCACCTGAAATAGCTGAAGGATATCCCTGCGCATTACCGCCCGGCCAGAACAGGATGTGTTTCATCTCAAGGTCTGTATACGGGCATCTCATACACGTCTAAACACACACACACACACGCACGCACGCACGCACGCACGCACGCACACACGCACGCACGCACGCACGCACACACACACACACACACACACACACACACCACACACACACACACACAAGTGTTGGGGATAACATCTTGCACACTGTATCAAATAATGTTCAACCATCCTAGTGCCTATGGACTTATCCCCAGAGCCCTAACACACTGTACACTATTAACATTACTGGCATTTAAAACCCTTGGATTTTTTAAAACCCTTGGATGCCATATACCATAGCGAATTGCACTTTATCACAGGTGACGGCTTTAGAACTCATCACTGTGATTTGTATAAATCAGTAGGCTGGTCCTCCTTAGAGCTACGGAGGAAGCAACGCGGTATTGTATTTGTTTATAAAGCGTTGCTTGCGAAACTCCCTCACTATTTAACAAAACATATTTTTTTGAGGTTTCAAAATATAATACTAGAGCTCAGGACTGGATTACTTTAGATATACCTCGATTTAGAACTGAACTGGGTAAAACTGCCTTTAGTGTTTCTGCGCCCAAATTGTGGAATGAAACCCAGGAATAACTTCACTTAACGTCACTGGTATCTGTTGAACATTTTAAGCTACTGGTTTTTAATTTATTAGAGAAGGAAGGTACATGTACCTGCATGGCCTAATCATCCATGTGTTCTTTGCTCAGGATGCATCCTATGATTGTAGGCCTGTATATGTTTGTGCTCATGTGTATACTTACATAAGTATGTATGCATTTGTGTATGTATGTGTATGTATGTACTACCATTTATTCTTATTCTCTTTTACTTGCAAATCATCTCTGTACATCTTATATTTCTCTGTATAACTTACTAGAATGGTCAATTTTCTGTTTTATCATTGTATGGTCGCAGGGCCCCCCTGAAAAAGAGATTTCGGTCTCAGTGGGGTCCCCCTGCATAAATAAAGGAAATATATTTAGCAGACACTCTTATCCAGAGCGACTCACACAACTTTTTTACATGTATCTATTTATACAGCTGTATATATACTGAAGCAAAGCAGGCTGAGTACCTTGCTCCAGTGTCCTATCTGGGAATCAAACCTGCAGCCTTTGGGTTAAAAGTACAGTTATTTACCCATTAAACTACACCCTTTAAAACCCATTAAACTACACTGCCGCCCCACTATGCCCAGAGCCTTAATGCTCTGCTGTTACACTTGGGGCATGGGAGGGGGTCAAAGGTCAAACAGAAAGGAGACATGCTAGTGCTCAAAACCAGGGAAAAGCACTCAGCCGCATCACACATGAGAGATTTAAGACTTTAATAGTAATTAGGGACGCACTGATATGCAGATTTAATTGTGTTTTTACCTCGCAGCTTTGTGTGTGTGTGTGTGTGTGTGTGTGTGTGTGTGTGTGCGTGTGCGTGTGCGCGTGCGTGTGCGTGTGTGTGTGTGTGTGTGTGTGTGGAGTGATTGTATATGCATATTTATATGACACCTCTGGAAGTAGTAGTATAATTTCACCTCTGATTAACTATGACTAACTATGAATGACCAAAGGGAAAAGGTGTCCTTCTATACGCACAACACCAAACAAAACGTAATAAAACAAAACCAACAAACTACAACCAAACACAGGCCCAGCAAAGCCTGCGCTGGCAAACTACAACCAAACGCATGCCCAGCCACCACCTCATGCCTTCAGTGGACAGACAAACAGACAGACAGACAGACAGACAGACAGTAATGCCTGTGTAAATTAAAGACAGAGCAAAACCCAAAAACGTTTCATATGGTCACATACGTCATCTGTAGGGGGACTGTAGAAATGATGCAGGATTCACAGAATAAACCAGAACAATGTGATCCAGGGAGATCTCGGATGTCTGTTTCACTTTGAGGTAAATGACATGACCAAATAATCAAATAAATTCAGCTCTTTTCTTTCAGTCAAACACACTTTAGTTTACAACCTCTGTGAGAACTGGCAGCTGTAACAGATGAGGAACCAGAATATAATAAAATACCCTAGTGAATAAAATATTATGATGGGTTTCCTGTGTGAACACAAGAGATGTTAAATTGTGTTGACTGTGTTTGTGAAGTGTGTTCTGTTGTCTTGTTGCACATTCTCAGTGAAGTTCTTTCTGACGTTGAATGAGTTGCATACTGATGTTTATTGAGTTGCATACTGACGTGGACTGAGTTGCATACTGATGTTTATTGAGTTGCATACTGACGGGGACTGAGTTGCATACTGATGTTTATTGAGTTGCATACTGACGTGGACTGAGTTGCATACTGATGTTTATTGAGTTGCATACTGACGGGGACTGAGTTGCATACTGATGTTTATTGAGTTGCATACTGACGTGGAATGAGTTGCATACTGATGTTTATTGAGTTGCATACTGACGTGGACTGAGTTGCATACTGATGTTTATTGAGTTGCATACTGACGTGGACTGAGTTGCATACTGATGTTTATTGAGTTGCATACTGACGTGGACTGAGCTGCATACTGATGGTTAGCTGCACGTTTTTTAAAATCCCCGTTTTTCTGTGATTACATCACTTCCCAGCCTTCTGACTAAGCTAAATCTGCACTCTGCATTTGCAGCCTGTCAAAACCTGTCAAATCACCTGAACAAAGTATTGAGCACCAGGTCAGAGGAGTCCAGGCCTCCAATCAGGGCACAGAGAGAAGTAAGCATTGTTTATGGGTGAGAATGGGCTTCTCTGGTTTCATCCTGGGGTCAGAGTGATTGAGGCTCCAGGCTGCTTTCTTTAGTTCTTCTAGAAGGCAGATATAATTCCTCCTTGATTATACAACTTTATTTTAAAAATCAAATTGAATGGAACATGGTCACTGCAGGGAAACACAAAGGCTCCGTTCCATTGCATGGGTCTCAGGTCACTTACAGTGCAATATGGAATCAAGTTTCATTTTTCTTCCATGAAAAATGTTTCAAAGTTGAGTTCGAAGCAATCCCATAGAATTCGAGAGAACAATAATTTTAATTTTCATTTAAAATGTGCTATTTCTTTAGCTTTATTATATTTGCCATTACTCCCAAGAAAATATAATTTAAAGTTAAAAGAAAAATGCACACACAGGGGATCGATCTGGGGAAGCACAGAGATACACTCACTCTTGAGTAATTCTTCCCGATGTCAGAGGGAACATCTGTTTAAATGACCTCCAGTGTTTTCAAAAGGAAGTGGTTGTGGACTATTGCAGAAAAGGGGAAAACTCTGGGTTCTCTCTCCACTTCCACCTCCATCTTCCTGTAGAACTGGGAGAAGTTCCGGTACCACAGCAATGGGGAGCTCATCCCATTCACACACTCAAACCCAGTACCACAGCGATGGGGAGCTCACCCATTCACACACTCAAACCCGATACCAGAACACACAGCATTCACACATTCACACACTCAAACCCGATACCAGAACACGCAGGATTCACACATTCACACATTAGGCTTTCACTTTGACCCTCACAAGGAATGAGGAGCCAGGTAGGACTTCTCAAACATCCAGGTAGGACTTCTCAAACATCCAGGAAGGACTTCTCAAACATCCAGGAAGGACTTCTCAAACATCCAGGTAGGACTTCTCAAACATCCAGGTAGAACTTCTCAAACATCCAGGTAGGACTTCTCAAACATCCAGGTAGGACTTCTCAAACATCCAGGTAGAACTTCTCAAACATCCAGGTAGGACTTCTCAAACATCCAGGTCGGACTTCTCAAACATCCAGGTAGGACTTCTCAAACATCCAGGTAGGACTTCTCAAACATGCTCAGCTTCCTCCTGTATGATTAGTTTTTTTCTATTTCAACCAAATTAACCCATGCAATGCTGCCATTTTAAACCAGAATATTTCATTCATCGTCTACAGATATTTCATATCAGATTTCGGCACATTTTACACATGGATTTGACTGTCTAGGAATCTGAGCTCAGCACTGGGAATAAAGCCATAATGGGGACTTCAGAGAGGGAAAAACCCTGGATTTCCAAGGATATTCTTGAACTGACCAGAGGCCCATTTCGGAGTATCTCTTATTTACCAGCACGTCACAAATCAGTGATACATTTGTCATGTATCAATAATCCTCAGTGTGAGAGCAGCAGACTTCAGACTGCCACACATGAATCTAGAGGCTGGCTAAGAGGCTCATTCAGCTGGTATATCGGATGCTCCAGTGAGAATTCACCGGTGAAGGGTTCCATCTCCCACAGCTGTAGTCGCTCATCCTGGGAAATGACTTGGGCCCCAAACAGTCAAAGAGTGAAGATGTACAGCGAGTTATTAATAACTGACTGGAAATTTAGACAGAAATGTACTTTTGAGTTCCAGAAAGCAAAGAGGACATTGGATTACATTTCCATCTCCTTGGCAGACAGATTTTTCCAGAGGGACACTGAGGACACATTTCTCAGCATAGCAGCCAGTGAGCCAGGCTTTCTGCTGTACAGAGTGACAGGCCTGCTGCTCTACAGAGAGACAGGCCTTGCTGCTGTACAGAGAGACAGGCCTTGCTGCTGTACAGAGTGACAGGCCTTGCTGCTGTACAGAGTGACAGGCCTGCTGCTCTACAGAGAGACAGGCCTTGCTGCTGTACAGAGAGACAGGCCTGCTGCTCTACAGAGAGACAGGCCTTGAAGCTGTACAGAGAGACAGGCCTTGCTGCTGTGCAGAGAGACAGGCCTTGCTGCTGTACAGAGAGACAGGCCTTGCTGCTGTACAGAGAGACAGGCCTTGCTGCTGTGCAGAGAGACAGGCCTTGCTGCTGTACAGAGAGACAGGCCTTGCTGCTGTACAGAGAGACAGGCCTTGCTGCTGTACAGAGAGACAGGCTTTGCTGCTGTATGGAGAGACAGGCCTTGCCGCTGGATTCAAACACATAGCCCCACTGGACATGGGTCCAGGACTGAAACCTGCTGTTCTGTTGAAATCTCATTGTGAAATTTTTATAGTGTGTTTTTTACAGAGCCATGTATGTACTGTAGGTATGGTTTCACTGCCTGTACATCCAGAAAAATCCAGGATCTTGGATAAATGTATGCGTTGGGAATTTTAATCCTAGCTTTGGGAATGTTTTGGGAAACTCACTTTTGAGCAAGGGTGGTGTTTTCAAGTGGATCCTGCTTAGATATATTTGAATTAATATCATCTGATGCACTGAAATTGTATTAAATTGGTGGTCAGTGCAGTGCTGTTTCAGAGTGACCACTGGCCCAGCAATGGTGTAGGTCAGTGCAGTGCTGTTTCAGAGTGACCACTGACCCTGCGATGGTGTAGGTCAGTGCAGTGCTGTTTCAGAGTGACCACTGGCCCAGCGATGGTGTAGGTCAGTGCAGTGCTGTTTCAGAGTGACCACTGGCCCAGCGATGGTGTAGGTCAGTGCAGTGCTGTTTCAGAGTGACCACTGGCCCAGCGATGGTGTAGGTCAGTGCAGTGCTGTTTCAGAGTGACCACTGGCCCAGCGATGGTGTAGGTCAGTGCAGTGCTGTTTCAGAGTGACCAATGACCCTGCGATGGTGTAGGTCAGTACAGTGCTGTTTCAGAGTGACCACTGCATGGCCCTGTGATGGTGTAGGTCAGTGCAGTGCTGTTTCAGAGTGACCACTGGCCCAGCGATGGTGTAGGTCAGTGCAGTGCTGTTTCAGAGTGACCACTGGCCCTGTGATGGTGTAGGTCAGTGCAGTGATGTTTCAGAGTGACCACTAGCCCTGCGATGGTGTAGGTCAGTGTAATGCTGTTTCAGAGTGACCACTGGCCCTGCGATGGTGTAGGTCAGTGCAGTGCTGTTTCAGAGTGACCACTGGCCCTGTGATGGTGTAGGTCAGTGCAGTGCTGTTTCAGAGTGACCACTAGCCTTGCGATGGTGTAGGTCAGTGTAATGCTGTTTCAGAGTGACCACTGGCCCTGCGATGGTGTAGGTCAGTGCAGTGCTGTTTCAGAGTGACCACTGGCCCTGTGATGGTGTAGGTCAGTGCAGTGATGTTTCAGAGTGACCACTAGCCCTGCGATGGTGTAGGTCAGTGTAATGCTGTTTCAGAGTGACCACTGGCCCTGCGATGGTGTAGGTCAGTGCAGTGCTGTTTCAGAGTGACCACTGGCCCTGTGATGGTGTAGGTCAGTGCAGTCAGTGCTGTTTCAGAGTGACCACTAGCCCTGCGATGGTGTAGGTCAGTGTAATGCTGTTTCAGAGTGACCACTGGCCCTGCGATGGTGTAGGTCAGTGCAGTGCTGTTTCAGAGTGACCACTGGCCCTGTGATGGTGTAGGTCAGTGCAGTGCTGTTTCAGAGTGACCACTAGCCCTGTGATGGTGTACAGTGGCAAGTTCAGCAGAAAGTGGGAAGGAAGTTGTTTGGATGTGTTTCTTCCATCTACTTTCATCTGTCCTGCTGAATGAGGTTCAGTTTTATGGGAAAGTTTGGCCAGAAATAAACTTGTGGGCTCAAGTCTGGAAAAGCCATCCACATGATGAAAGCAACATTGCAAAGTCCTCACTTTCTCCTCTTCCTCCCACAGAATGTTCTTTTTCTCCCTGGGGGGGTCTGTGGCATTCACAGAGAGGAACTGACAGCATGCACCGACCCCCCCACCTGCTTCCCTTTCAGTTCTGTAGGGAGAGAGATCTTTTTACCAGAAGGACAAAAGGAAGATTGCAGCAAACGATCATGATCATGTGACCCAGCACACAGCACAGGTGATAAATGTGTGTGTGTGTGTGTGTGTGTGTGTATATATTTATATATATATATAGTTGACAATAAATGGTTGAGATACAGTTGAAGTCGGAGGTTTACATACACTTAGGTTGAAGTCATTAAAAGTCATATTTAACCACTCCACAGAAGTTTACATATACAAAGTTGACTGTGCCTTTACATTTTTAATATTTGGTCGCATATCCTTTGCATGCCATGACTTCCTTATGTCTGTGACCCAACAACATCAAAAGACTCTTGATATCTTATTTTCTGGTACTCCTACAAGCGATACTATAACATCTCTGCATTTGAATGGATCTCTATGGGAATTGGGGGGTGGGACTAGATTTAGCAGTAAATTACACTGGAACAGTATGGAACACATAACCCCGATGGTCTGTTGTCATATTTTATTTGCTTTGGGTGCACTGTGGAATGTTTAAGTGCGTTTGATAGTGGATGCTACCGGTTACCATAGAGTTGCGCTAGCATTAGCAACGTGTGTATGTCCAAAAGAAGGGACAGCATGGAATTAGCTGAAAATGATTTCCATCAATCAACTACATCATAGGTAAGTCGTAATTGAGACATTATGTCCAAAATTCCGAACTATCCCTTTAACATTTAGCTAAAGCAGGTGAAATGAAACGGCATAAATGAAAGCTGTTGATTTGCATGTATTGTATTTTGTAAATCTTAATACTTTATGCAATAAACAGGGCCTGCAGGTTTTACCATGTTTCAAAATGTGGGAACTGTTGGCTTTGTTTGGGCAAAATTTACACCACAAACAGAAGACAAAAAAAAAACTAAAGACAGGCGTCTGGTTTTGTGAAGTTTGTGTAATCATGATCCAGCTGAAAAGGAATTCCAACAAATCAAACTCCTCTTTGGAGGGAGATGTCAGTGTGTCATCCATTGCTGTGATTGTTTTATGATGGATGCCAAACTTTGCTTTCATAAAACCATTGGTTTTATCCTTTCATAATGTGTAATAGCATAAATGGAGGTGGCCATAAATTACTATGAGTTCCTTGAAAGTGATGAAAACCAATCCATTGGCAACTTGGTTTAAATATCCTTTTGCCTTTTGGGCATTTATACATTTTACATGCACTCCGGGCATGCAATGCACAATAGGGAAAACAAACATATGTGAAATATACTGTATATTTTAAATACACATGTAAAAGTTTGTGTTTGTTGTAAGAGGCAGTCTGGATGCATCATTCTTTCCATATTTCTCCCATAGAAAATTCCAGGGACTGAAA
The DNA here is from genome assembly GCA_029718625.1 of Synaphobranchus kaupii. NCBI lineage: Eukaryota > Metazoa > Chordata > Actinopteri > Anguilliformes > Synaphobranchidae > Synaphobranchus > Synaphobranchus kaupii. The sequence continues at coordinate 31,282,353 of CM056395.1, read as the reverse complement.
TGTGCCAAGGTTAGCATCAGAATTAAAAAATTATAATTCACAGATAAATACACAGACACTCGCACACTCGAGTAAACACTGTATGAACTAACAGGATGCCACAAATGCAAACTCACAGGGTTGTTTATTTAAGTTTCCAGAAGCACAATATGAACTCTCCCATGTCATGTTTTCATACAGTGTATGTTGTGAGTCAATAAGGAATAATAATAAAAGGATTTATAAATCTATAAATCCCTGGTTTATGTTTATTATGAGTTGGTCCCCTCACTGTTGGTCCCCTCACTGTTGGTCCCCTCACTGTTGGTCCCCTCACTGTTGGTCCCCTCACTGTTGGTCCCCTCACTGTTGGTCCCCTCACTGTTGGTCGTGTCTTTGAGATGCTTGCCGCTGGATAAGCAAACACACAAAGCGCACGTTTGTTTGCAAATACATTTCTGGTAAACAAACCTGGGAAGATCTTCAACTTTGCCTACATGCTGTGGGAACGTTGTGCATGCATTAGGGTAATGTTGTGCGCACGATATGTGAACATTATGTACTGTGGGAACGTTGTGCATGCATTAGGGTAATGTTGTGCGCACGATATGTGAACATTATGTACTGTGGGAACGTTGTGCATGCATTAGGGCAATGTTGTGCGCAGGATATGTGAACATTATGTACATGTTTCTTACAGAGGGAAGTAGCATGTTATCATAAGCTTATGAAACAGTAATTAGATGCATTTACACTAGAGAAAAGGACATTTAAAATATACTCTCCATATATTCAAGTATATAATAACTATCAATCCCTATTGCATATTTTATACGTGCGATTTTGCTAAATATTTCAAAATATGTACAACCAAATATAAAAATATCTTTACTGGATTGTAATGTTTTGTCAACTGTATAGAGAATAGGTTTGCCATTTTTCAACCCGGCTGTTTTAAAGGTTGTTTCCGATCACGTATAACCGCATAGCACAACCACACTGATAGCTTTATCATCGAGAGATTTACCATTTAACCACAGCTTTTCAGTGACGGTGGGTTTCAATGGGGTTCGATGGGGCACGTAGTTAGGCTTTCAAAAACCAAGATAAATCAAAAACAGAAAACAGGAAACTCACAGTATATTCTTTGTGTATTTTATGTTTATTCAGAACATGTTTTGAAACACAGTATTATCACATTTGATTTGGAACTACCTCTTGCATTGCCACATTACATCCCAACCTAGATCCAGCAGCAGCTCCATAGAAGACAAACTCAGCGTTGTTGTCAGCTACCTTCTCTTTTATTCCTATAAGGATGTAGCCAAGAGAAAGGACTTGAAGTGCAGAATTTATTAAATAAAACCTCATAGAAAGCATGGTTTGCAAAACATTTTTCAGTAGAACATAAAAAAGACATGTCTCTGAGTACTCTGTGGGTTTCTCATTTCAAGGCCTAACTACTTGCCCCACGGAACCTTGTTGAATCCCACAGAGAAACTATTTAACTATTAAAGGTAAATATCTATATAATAAAGCTTCCAGTGAGGTTGTGCTATGCATGATTATAAATGATGATAAACAGCCTTTCAGTAAGGTCTGAGTTGAAAAAATGGTGAACATATCCTTTAAAGCATTAATTTAAATTATGTCTACTTCCATGAGGCAATTTTTGTTATTTGACACTTTGATGCGACACCAAGTTTGAATGACCACATTCTCTTCAGATGGTAAGAAAAGTTTTTTTAGGAAGCATTGGGTAGCACTGCTTTGGAATAGAGCTTGTTTCATTTGTGTGAGCTCAGATAGGCAATATTGTTGTTGTAACTTGACCTCATTTTGATATCAATACTTTTAATGGCAGGCTTAGATTTTGCAAATGTTAATGACTTACAGACTGTTCTTTGTATGTGTGAGTAACGTGCCATTTTTGTACTCTAATATAGCGCTCAGTAAGCAAATTTTTTTTTAGGTTTATGGAAAGCTGTAAATATGTTAAGTTCTTGTGCCTTTTTTGGTTTGCAGGTCTGTGCTTAGAACATTTTCCTCTTGAAAAAAGTGTAAACGTGTCTTGATCTTTTTTTTTTACAACATAACTAGAATTGGTGTTTTGGTTAAATAAATAAAAAAAACATTGTAGGAACGGTTACCTCACCACACTGTTACATGACCTTCTTTCTGGGTTTTTACAAAAAGTTGCAGTATGTGTTTTGTGTTGGCTGGATACCTGTGTAGTGGGGACCGATATCTTTATTGCTTGTGGAGTTCAACATGAGCTATGGCTGTGTTTGCTGGCAGTGTGGCATTACAGCCCTGATGTTCTCTGAAGCTCCACCAGCAGTAACGTGTTTATGCCTCAAACAAACCTGTTCATGTTCCTTCCTTTTATGATGTCAGGCGTAACCCAGGTGCTACCATGGCAACGTATTTGAAACAGCTGGCTGTGCAGCGGGCAGGTCTGTGTGTGGTTATTTTAGGCCACAGGCAGAAGGCAGTTATTGGCCTCGATTCAGACATGTGACTCTTAATTAGCCGCATCCCTTTTTTTAAATACCATCAAATTTGTTTCCATTAAATTAAGAAAAAAAATGTAATTGTGAGCCAAGGACAAAAAGCCTTTGGCCTGTATCCAACAGCCCTGCCAGAATGATGATGTCACAGCAGGGGGCCACGCCTTCCCCAGGTGTGGTGCTGCATAGCACATTTGTGACTAATCCATGACTGTTGGTGCCATTGCTAATCTGTGACCATTGTCCATTAATTCTATTTTTCTTAATTGTATCTTATTTACTTGTGATCTTTTTTGCCTCATCATATTTATGCAGTAAAATTATTTTGCCATTTTAGAGTTAATTTCCATTGAGAATAATATAATCTTTATAAAGAAAATGAGTCTGTGATTGTGCTGCATGGCGTAAGCTTTGAGGCGGAGTTATACGCAGACGTGACCTTTTCACCTGCATTTCAGAGGCGTAGTCCGCATGGCCCTTAGTGTCATTAACACATTGGTGCAGACACACAGAACAAAGAAAGATGTTTCCACATGGTGAGATAAACATTCATCTTAATTTCCAGCAATTACATCTCTCTCCCCAGATCAGCACTGAATGGGATCGTGGGACCGTGTGTGTGTGTGTGTGTGTGTGTGTGTGTGTGTGTGTGTGTGTGTGTGTGAATTAGGGGTTGGGGTTTAACCGCATTGTTTCCACAGGGGCCTGATTTCCTGGACTGAAGGCAATTGAAGTCCCCTGTGTTCAGGGTTCAAAAAGTGACAAGATTACACACGCTGCTGATGTCAGCCACGATTAGAGGCCCTGGCTCCGCCCCCTTCCCCAGACTTCTGCACAAAAAAACAGGAAGTCCCAGAACAAAGCAGCCAATGACTGCAAATTAATGCCTGTTTAACGTAAACTCCTGACTGCTAAACCCTGGAATGCACACACCACATATAGTAGGTTGAGAAGAAATCCAATAAAAACAGCTCCTACTTCCGTAATAAAGCTCTATTTGCTTAATTTGCCACATTATTATTGTTATTATTATTATTATTGATATTATTTATGGACGTCACTGTGAGCCGAGTGGGTTCTGACTGCTGACAGACTGAAGCCCCGTGTTAGAGGTTCGTGAGAAGCTGCAGTGTTGTTGTGAAACCTGAGCTTCGTGCAGCTCTGGAAGTCTGACGGTTGCTTAGAGAGCAGTGATCTCCTGCCAGGTTCCTACCCCGTTATTCAGCTTCCCGGGCCTTTCTCTCACAGGGCATCTGCATCACTACTAAACACTCCAACCCTTCAACATGCATGACAACTAATCAGAGAGAGAGAGAGAGAGAGAGTGGGGAGAGAAAAAAAACAGTTGTTATGATGATTAATCGTTGATATCATTATGCTTTGGCAATATGTATTTTTAAATGTCATGACAATAAAGCATTTGAAATTGAATTTGAGAGAAGGGAGTTGGGGGGGGGGGGGTCCGTGTGACACCGTGACCGAAAGACAGAGGTAGAAAATGCTAAACTTTTTTTAAGCAGTTTTCCAACTTTCACCCTGTGCGTTCTTTTACTCAGAGTTTCATACATTTGGCCCCAGGTCTGCTGCTCTATTTATTTAGAGATGTTTTTTTCTGTTTGTTTGTATTTTACACAACGTAAGTGTTTTCCAGCTCTCTGTCTTTTCAGCACGTTTAGTGCTGCTGTCTGTCGTGTCCGAATGCAGGTGCAGATGATAAATGTTTGAATGCAGGTGCAGATGATAAATGTCTGAATGCAGGTGCAGATGATAAATGTCTGAATGCAGGTGCAGATGATAAATGTCTGAATGCAGGTGCAGATGATAAATGTCTGAATGCAGGTGCAGATGATAAATGTCTGAATGCAGGTGCAGATGATAAATGTCTGAATGCAGGTGCAGATGATAAATGTCCGAATGCAGGTGCAGATGATAAATGTCTGAATGCAGGTGCAGATGATAAATGTCTGAATGCAGGTGCAGATGATAAATGTCTGAATGCAGGTGCAGATGATAATAATATAATTATTTATCATTTTAAAAGCCACCTGAGATTCTCTCAGTTGTGACTGTTCTCTGCTTTAGACCCCAGAGGCGGGAAAGTGCTGCTGATTTATGACCCATTTCTGCAGGTTATTTCACAGGCAGCGCGGCTCGAAACGGGAGAAACTGAAGCACTATTAAAATGTTTGGTTTTGTGGCAGATATGGTCAACAGGACCTGTGTTGTGCTGAGATGTTAAGCAGGCCTGTGTTGTGCTGAGATGTTAAGCAGGCCTGTGTTGTGCTGAGATGTTAAGCAGGCCTGTGTTGTGCTGAGATGTTAAACAGACCTGTGTTGTGTTGAGATGTTAAACAGGCCTGTGTTGTGCTGAGATGTTAAGCAGGCCTGTGTTGTGCTGAGATGTTAAACAGACCTGTGTTGTGCTGAGATGTTAAACAGGCCTGTGTTGTGCTGAGATGTTAAGCAGGCCTGTGTTGTGCTGAGATGTTAAGCAGGCCTGTGTTGTGCTGAGATGTTAAACAGGCCTGTGTTGTGCTGAGATGTTAAACAGGCCTGTGTTGTGCTGAGATGTTAAACAGGCCTGTGTTGTGCAGAGATGTTAAACAGGCCTGTGTTGTGCTGAGATGTTAAACAGGCCTGTGTTGTGCTGAGATGTTAAACAGGCCTGTGTTGTGCTGAGATGTTAAACAGGCCTGTGTTGTGCTGAGATGTTAAACAGGCCTATGTTGTGCTGAGATGTTAAACAGGCCTGTGTTGTGCTGAGATGTTAAACAGGCCTGTGTTGTGCTGAGATGTTAAGCAGGCCTGTGTTGTGCTGAGATGTTAAGCAGGCCTGTGTTGTGCTGAGATGTTAAACAGACCTGTGTTGTGCTGAGATGTTAAGCAGGCCTATGTTGTGCTGAGATTTTAAACAGGCCTATGTTGTGCTGAGATGTTAAACAGGCCTGTGTTGTGCTGAGATGTTAAACAGACCTGTGTTGTCTGTGTTTAGATACGTTCGGCGTGTGTTGGAGCAGAAACCAGGCTGTTTTTGGTGTACTGCACGAGTGCACTGACTACTCACCGTTCAAACGTTTCAGAGAATACTTCATTTCAGATGAAAATAAAAACATATAAATGAACTGTTATAAGCATACAACAACCAAATGTAAGACTATTAATTGATATATTATAAAAAAATATATATTTAATAACATAACATACAGTATGTGTTATATAACTGATATATTACTGAATTTACCCTTAGGAGGGTATAGGGAGAGCTGTGTAATATACATATATTACTGAATTTACCCTTAGGAGGGTATAGGGAGAGCTGTGTAATATACATATATTACTGAATTTGCCCTTAGGAGGGTATAGGGAGAGCTGTGTAATATATATTACTGAATTTGCCCTTAGGAGGGTATAGGGAGAGCTGTGTAATATACGTATATTACTGAATTTGCCCTTAGGAGGGTATATAACAGTAGCCCTGTGATAGTAGCCTGGAAACAGTCGCATGGTAACAGTAGTCCTGTGAGTCAGTCACAGTCTCAGACTCAGTCTTTGTCTCAATCCCAGTGTCTCAGTCCAAGTCAGTCTCAGTTGCAGTGTGCAGGCCTGTGGGGTCATTGCACAGTCTCAGTCAGATTATCAGTCTTAGTTGCAGTCTCAGTGTTTCAGTTGCAGTCCCAGTCTCAGACAGTCTCAGATGCACACGCACACACACAGACACACACTACTGACAGGAAGTGAGTCTTGTGTAACTGCTTCCTCCTCTGATCCAAAGACTGGGTCCATATTCCAGTTCAGTTCTGTTTATGTTTATGTCCAGTTCATAAATGCACATGATCACATCTCATTCATCAACAACCTTTTTTGTTGTCAAAATATAAGCCATTTGACAAAATGCAGACTATTTTTCCAAATTCAAATGTGAAAAATAATTCCCAGAAAATAATCCTCTTTCCATCCGCTGAAGAATGCAGCCTGTTCAGTTAGATTCTGTTCAGTTAGATTCTGTTCAGTTAGATTCTGTTCAGTTAGATTCTGTTCAGTTAGACTTGGTCAGACAGCAGTTAAACACTCAAGTCATCCTTTCAGTTAAACTCTGTCAAAGTCAAAACCGGTTTTTTTATTCTACAGCTGCTTGATTGCACTGTGCTGACAGCCAGAAATACGCCCCCCAATTTCCTGCACTCCCCAGTTCTGCTCCAAATATTGCACCCAGATTAGGTTTGAGTCCTGCAGTGGCATCCTGTCTGTGCACACACACTGCACCCTGTCTGCACACACACACACTGAACCCTGTCTGCACACACACACTGAACCCTGTCTGCACACACACACTGAACCCTGTCTGCACACACACACACTGAACCCTGTCTGCACACACACACTGCACCCTGTCTGCACACACACACTGAACCCTGTCTGCACACACACACACTGAACCCTGTCTGCACACACACACTGAACCCTGTCTGCACACACACACTGCACCCTGTCTGCACACACACACACACACACTGCACCCTGTCTGCACACACACACACTGAACCCTGTCTGCACACACACACTGAACCCTGTCTGCACACACACACTGAACCTTGTCTGCACACACACACACTGAACCCTGTCTGCACACACACACTGAACCCTGTCTGCACACACACACTGCACCCTGTCTGCACACACACACACTGCACCCTGTCTGCACACACACACACTGAACCCTGTCTGCACACACACACTGCACCTGTCTGCACACACACACTGAACCCTGTCTGCGCACACACACTGAACCCTGTCTGCGCACACACACTGAACCCTGTCTGCACACACACACTGCACCCTGTCTGCGCACACACACTGAACCCTGTCTGCGCACACACACTGAACCCTGTCTGCACACACACACTGAACCCTGTCTGCACACACACACACTGCACCCTGTCTGCACACACACATTGCACCCTGTCTGCACACACACACACTGCACCCTGTCTGCACACACACACTGAACCCTGTCTGCACACACACTGAACCCTGTCTGCACACACACACACTGAACCCTGTCTGCACACACACACTGAACCCTGTCTGCACACACACACTGCACCCTGTCTGCACACACACACTGCACCCTGTCTGCACACACACTGAACCCTGTCCGCACACACACACTGCACCATGTCTGCACACACACACTGAACCCTGTCTGCACACACACACTGCACCCTGTCTGCACACACACACACTGAACCCTGTCTGCACACACACACTGCACCCTGTCTGCACACACACACTGCACCCTGTCTGCACACACACTGAACCCTGTCCGCACACACACACTGCACCATGTCTGCACACACACACTGAACCCTGTCTGCGCGCACACACTGAACCCTGTCTGCACACACACACTGCACCCTGTCTGCACACACACACTGAACCCTGTCTGCACACACACACTGCACCCTGTCTGCACACACACACTGAACCCTGTCTGCACACACACACACTGCACCCTGTCTGCACACACACACTGAACCCTGTCTGCACACACACACACTGAACCCTGTCTGCACACACACACTGAACCCTGTCTGCGCACACACACTGAACCCTGTCTGCACACACACACTGCACCCTGTCTGCACACACACACTGCACCATGTCTGCACACACACACTGCACCATGTCTGCACACACACACACACACACACTGAACCCTGTCTGCACACACACACTGCACCCTGTCTGCACACACACACACACACACTGAACCCTGTCTGCACACACACACTGCACCCTGTCTGCACACACACACTGCACCCTGTCTACACACACACACACACTGCACCCTGTCTGCACACACACTGCACCATGTCTGCACACACACACTGAACCCTGTCTGCACACACACACTGCACCCTGTCTATACACACACACTGCACCCTGTCTGCACACACACTGAACCCTGTCCGCACACACACACTGCACCATGTCTGCACACACACACACACTGCACCCTGTCTGCACACACACACTGCACCCTGTCTGCACACACACACACTGAACCCTGTCTGCACGCACACACACTGCACCCTGTCTGCACACACACACACACTGAACCCTGCCTGCACACACACTGCATCCTGTCTGTGCTCACGCGCACACGATCTGCATCCTGTAGTTGCAGTCTCAGTGTTTCACTCACTCACACACACACACACACACACACACACACACACACACACACATACTCACACAGACACACACACACACACACACACACAGTCACACACACACACACACACACTCACACTTACTCACACACACACACACACACACACACACACACACACATATTCATACACACGCAGGCACATATTCACACCAACACACACACACACACACACACACAGTAACCATGGGCACATGTGGAGTCTCTGCACATACACACACACACTAACCATGGGCACACACACACACACACACACACACAGACACACACACACACAGCCCTGAGCACTTCCTCTGCTGCTCAGAGCTCTCATTCGGTTCGGTTAACCAAACATCCGCTGTACTGTTTAAAGCATAAAGCAACACAACACGCTAACCACACACACACACATACACACACACACACACATACACACACACACTAACCATGGGCACATGTGGAGTCTCTGCACACACACACACACATACACACACACACACGGTAACCATGGGCACATGTGGAGTCTCTGCACACACATACACACACACGGTAACCATGGGCACATGTGGAGTCTCTGCACACACATACACACACACACGGTAACCATGGGCACATGTGGAGTCTCTGCACACACACACACACACACACACACACACGGTAACCATGGGCACATGTGGAGTCTCTGCATATACACACACACGGTAACCATGGGCACATGTGGAGTCTCTGCACACACACACACACACACACACACACGGTAACCATGGGCACATGTGGAGTCTCTGCATATACACACACACACGGTAACCATGGGCACACACACACACACACACACGGTAACCATGGGCACATGTGGAGTCTCTGCATATACACACACACACGGTAACCATGGGCACACACACACACACACACGGTAACCATGGGCGCACACACACACACACACGGTAACCATGGGCACACACACACACATACGGTAACCATGGGCACATGTGGAGTCTCTGCACACACACACACACGGTAACCATGGGCACATGTGGAGTCTCTGCACACACACACACACACACACACACACACACACGGTAACCATGGGCACATGTGGAGTCTCTGCACACACACACACACGGTAACCATGGGCACACACACACACGGTAACCATGGGCACACACACACACACACACACGGTAACCATGGGCACATGTGGAGTCTCTGCACACACACACACACACGGTAACCATGGGCACATGTGGAGTCTCTGCACACACACACACACACACACACACGGTAACCATGGGCACATGTGGAGTCTCTGCACACACACACACACACACACGGTAACCATGGGCACATGTGGAGTCTCTGCACACACACACACACACACGGTAACCATGGGCACACACACACACACACACGGTAACCATGGGCACACACACACACGGTAACCATGGGCACACACACACACACACACACACGGTAACCATGGGCACACACACACACACACACGGTAACCATGGGCACATGTGGAGTCTCTGCACACACACACACACGGTAACCATGGGCACATGTGGAGTCTCTGCACACACACACACACACACACGGTAACCATGGGCACATGTGGAGTCTCTGCACATACACACACACACACACACGGTAACCATGGGCACATGTGGAGTCTCTGCATATACACACACACACGGTAACCATGGGCACACACACACGGTAACCATGGGCACATGTGGAGTCTCTGCACACACATACACACACACGGTAACCATGGGCACATGTGGAGTCTCTGCACACACATACACACACACACGGTAACCATGGGCACATGTGGAGTCTCTGCACACACACACACACACACACACACACGGTAACCATGGGCACATGTGGAGTCTCTGCATATACACACACACGGTAACCATGGGCACATGTGGAGTCTCTGCACACACACACACACACACACACACACACACACGGTAACCATGGGCACATGTGGAGTCTCTGCATATACACACACACACGGTAACCATCGGCACACACACACACACACACGGTAACCATGGGCACACACACACACACACGGTAACCATGGGCACACACACACACACACGGTAACCATGGGCACATGTGGAGTCTCTGCACACACACACACGGTAACCATGGGCACATGTGGAGTCTCTGCACACACACACACACACACACACACACACGGTAACCATGGGCACATGTGGAGTCTCTGCACACACACACACACACACACACACGGTAACCATGGGCACACACACACACACACACGGTAACCATGGGCACACACACACACGGTAACCATGGGCACACACACACACACACACACACGGTAACCATGGGCACACACACACACACACACGGTAACCATGGGCACATGTGGAGTCTCTGCACACACACACACACGGTAACCATGGGCACATGTGGAGTCTCTGCACACACACACACACACACACGGTAACCATGGGCACATGTGGAGTCTCTGCACATACACACACACACACACACGGTAACCATGGGCACATGTGGAGTCTCTGCTACATACACACACACACGGTAACCATGGGCACATGTGGAGTCTCTGCTACATACACACACACACGGTAACCATGGGCACATGTGGAGTCTCTGCTACATACACACACACACGGTAACCATGGGCACATGTGGAGTCTCTGCATATACACACACACGGTAACCATGGGCACATGTGGAGTCTCTGCACACACATACACACACACACGGTAACCATGGGCACATGTGGAGTCTCTGCATATACACACACACACGGTAACCATGGGCACACACACACGGTAACCATGGGCACACACACACACACACGGTAACCATGGGCACATACACACACACACACACACACGGTAACCATGGGCACATGTGGAGTCTCTGCTACATGTTGTTTATGACAGACATGCCATTTAGCACAAATCATTTTACAGTAGAAATCACGCAAAGGTTTCAGAAAGAAAAGATTTATGAGCAGAAGATCATAAAATTAAATGATGTTTTTATTTATATTTATATAAAGAAAGAAGAATAAAGTAAGAGAGGAGGACAAAAGGCTGCACTTTGTGCATCTGAAGCAGCCAGTGTCCAATAGAAAAAGAGGAACATTTTAATTACTGGGACAGCCTTCCGGAAAGCTCTGTGCACCTGTATTTGTTTATGGTGTGAGACAGCTCTTCATATTCCCCCCAAACGCAAGCTAATCACCAGCCTAAGGTAAGGTCAAAGGTTAATGAGCAGGCGGACATTTCGGGGATTTTTAAAATGGAGCTGCTAAACAAACTTGTGCTGACCCCTGCAATATTTATGTTGGTCGGAACAAAATGTCACTGACAGACTTGCTTGGCTCCAGTGGCCAGTAGGATTGCTATATATGGCATCATACCTTCCAAACCAGGACTCAGCTTTTAGCCGTGTTTGCGTCATGCAAGTCATTCCTTCAGAATTAATATCACAGCGTCATACTCCAGTTTTTCCACACGGACACTAAGCTCACCTTCTTCCCTACAGAATGTTTTAAACAGCAGTTCTGTTCACTATTCTGCTTCTTTAATACAATATCTTAAAATAAGAAAGGCAAACATCAGTTAAAATAATTAAAATACAAGTCTAATCAATATATAAATTTTTAAAAATGCATCGCCAACATACATAGATAATCAGTTATGAGTGTTTAAAACTCATCCTTTGAATTAATTTTTCTGTTGATTTTCAGGGACTGTTAACATGAGAGTGCTTTCTACACTTTATATACTAATTCACATAGTTTAGACCGTTAGCAGCCAGCTAATGAGTGAATATACCAGTGAAAGGGAGAGCCGTTTATCATACACACTCTCATATATACAGCATAGAACAATCTGAACCTGATCCACACCTTTCATGTACAACAGTGAGAAACATCTTTTCCATAATAAATCGCTCTGAAATGAAGCAAACCTGTGTGGTTGTGTGTGTGCAAGAGCGGGACATATTACGGACTACTCTCTTTTTATTTTGTAACCATTGTCATATGTAAACTCATTGATATTCTCAAATAAACAAAAAAGATTTTTAAAAAATATTACAAACTACTTCCTCACTAGTTTTGCGGGATTTCTTTGACACACTGCTTGCAAAGTGATGGGAGAGGGCACATAGTAGACAGGGGTCAGAGTAGACAGGGGGCAGGGAACAGGGATCATATTCGGTCACAGCCATGTGACGAAACCAGACCATTACCAAAACTGACCACAAGAGGACAGTAATAAGAGAAGCCCTGAAACCTCACATCGCTGTCATTTGGAGCCGATTTCCACCTTGGAAATTAGTTCACTTCCATTGTTGTTTTTCTGAAATGCAGCGCGTTTCTGTAATGTCGTTGTGTTTTTTTAAAAAATTTGCAGATACTTTGCAATTGGCTATTTTCTTTTCATATTTTTTGATATCTACGCAGTCTGAAATGCAAATGAGTATGTGCTGAAATTCAGAAATGTCAAGAATTTAGTTCCAAGAGCCTGGTGGATCTTCTGGATAACCAATATGATGGTATTGATTTTGTTTTTCTCACAAGTTCATACAGGATGCCAAAGCTGCATGGAGATCCACTTGCGGCTGAACACAAGGCCAGGCGTGATATTATTATTAATATTATTAATAACATTATTTGTATAGCACCTATTTAAAACAATGAGTTTACAAAGCACTTGATCTGATGGTCCGCGCAGACGTGGTTGGCTGTGTGATGTGTCTGCGCTGTGTGATGTGTCTGCGCTGTGTGATGTGTCTGTTGTTATGTTCTAGAGGACACAGGAATTGTTGGCGTTTCTGGGGGCGACTCATTGGCCCCCCAAAAACCCTCCCAGCCCTTCATTTGCACCTCCCGACTCGAGAGATGTGCTGGTATGTGCCACTCCTTCAGTGGCCACCAGGCGGAGACATTAGCAAGTTTTTGTCAAAAAACTGATTACAGTTTTTCTCAATTGCTTACACACTATTACCAGACTTATGAACTAAATATCCTAATGCATAATGCCATCTCCCAAAAGACACACCCATTTCCCAAAACTGTAAACCGTATTGACCTGTTTACACACATGATTCAAATTAGTTGAACTTTTAGTGCAAAACTGTACACACAAATCCCCTTAATTATCATTGCCTACACCTTGTGTTCATTCAGAAAGCACAAGCATTCGACATTGTTAACTCAGTCAGCAAAGATTGAACCCAATTAGCACACAATTACCTGATTGAAAACACTATGAGACAAAATTGTTCACACACCAATCAGAACCTCCAATGCATAGATAAAAGGGCCCTGGGTTAGTTCATTTAGACGCGATGCAGTGGCAGTAGCAGAGTAAAATATTTTCTGTATTTGCCAGTAATCCACGGTGGGGATGCTGTGGTAAATTATCTTCTATTACAGTATTTTTTATGTTTTAGTTGTACTGTAGAATACATTATGAATAAAAAAAGTAAACATTTTTGTCTATTGTGTTTATCATGTAAAGAGGTTTTGTGGGAGAGAACCAGAAGCAACATTATTCATCTTAGGTTTTTGTGGCAGTGTTATGAATTGATCTCCGCAGTGCCTAAGACTATGTTGTATTGTGTGTGTTTTTCTGGACTATTGTGTGATGTGTGAAGGCAAAGTTTGGTTTTTCAGCAAGAGTAAATGGTTTTGAGTGGAGAGTTAGGTTTTGACCTGGAAGTTTGACGTTTGGGGAGTTGAGTGTGCAGTTTTAGATTTGTGTTTAGAGTTTTGAGAAATGGAGCTTAGTTTCGAGAAATGTGTCTAAGCAATCGAGAAACTATAAGTACAGTTTTTTTTGATTGCCAAGACACATTTCTTGAAATTATGCTCCATTTCCCAAAACTCTAAACACAAATGCATAACTGCACTCATCTTCACAAACATCCATGTCAAAACCAAACTCTCCACTCAAAACCAGGTAATCTTACATCTAAACCAAACTCTCCACTCAAAACCAGGTAATTTTACATCTAAACCAAACTTTGCCTTCAGACATCACACAAAGCCATCAAATACACATGCACTACAAAATAGCCATTACACACTGGTGAGATCAATTCAAAACACTACCAATTCAATTGAATGACATAGGGTACAATTGGCTACCAAATTGGGAGAAAACAGGGAAAAAATTCTGAAAGAAAATACTATACCATACTCAGAATATAATCATAAAAAATTGAAAACTGTATATGCATGTGACCAACAGGTGGCAGCATTAGCCTAGTTCTGGAATGGACTGGAACTCCATGAGTGACCTCAATTTCCACAGCAATTTCAGAATTTCAGAAAAAACTGTCAGTGCCACAGACTGTGGTAATTAACTGAACACAGTTACACTTATTTTATATAGAAATGGATTGTGCTTTTCTCTCAGAGGTGCCGATCCAAGGAATACAGTTACACCGTTCAGAAAAGAGCTGCACTTAACATTTTTTAAATTAATGTAGCGAATTGACAGAGAATCCAGACATTCACCATGGCTGTGTCCGAATCAGTACCCTTCCATACTATTAAATAGGCTTGTTGAGTGGACAGGACGAGAAAGTAGTTAAGTAGGCAAAATTTTCTCTAAATGTAGTGTAATTAAAACCCCCGTATGATATACTTACTTCCTGAGTATATGCAGGAGACAGGGCGCAGTAGATAGGGTTCTGACTTGGACACAGTACACTGTACACAGGAGGCAGGAAGCAGTAGATAGGGTTCTGACTCAGAAACAGTGCACTATACACAGGAGACAGGGTATAGTACGGCTCTGATTCAGACAAAGTACACTGTACACAGGAGACAGGAAGCAGTAGATAGGGCTCTGATTCGGACACAGTGCACTGTACACAGGAGACAGGAAGCAGTAGATAGGGCTCTGACTCGGACACAGTGCACTGTACACAGGAAACAGGGCGCAGTAGAAAGGGCTCTGATTCAGACACAGTACACTGTACACAGGAGACAGAAAGCAGTAGATAGGGCTCTGATTCGGACACAGTGCACTGTACACAGGAGACAGGAAGCAGTAGATAGGGCTCTGATTCGGACACAGTGCACTGTACACAGGAGACAGGAAGCTGTAGATAGGGCTCTGACTCGGACACAGTGCACTGTACACAGGAGACAGGGCGCAGTAGAAAGGGCTCTGATTCAGACACAGTACACTGTACACAGGAGACAGAAAGCAGTAGATAGGGCTCTGATTCGGACACAGTGCACCGTACACAGGAGACAGGAAGCAGTAGATAGGGCTCTGATTAGGACACAGTACACTGGACACAGGAGACAGGAAGCAGTAGATAGGGCTCTGATTCGGACACAGTGCACTGATAGAGTTACATTACATTTTACATTACAATCATTTGGCAGACGCTTTTATCCAAAGCGACGTACAGTAAGTGCATATTGAAGGTCATTGGCGCGACTACAAAGCAAATCCGACAAAGCACAGCTTTCTCACAGCGTAGGAGCTATCCCTAGTAATAAACATGAGAAGTACACACAGTCAGCTATACATTCTGAACTATAGAAGAGTTCAGCTGAATGATGTCAGTAAAAAAAAGCTCCTCCCTCCCAAAGATAAGGGGACCATTATTAATATAAATACTGTGTGCATGATATAAGTCATAATCATATATTCAAAGTTAATCATATATTTTATTTACTGTGTCAAAAATAACTTAATTGATTGGATACTTTTCAGCTTTTTGAGACTGCATTTACAGAGATGGCCAGCAGAGGGCAGATACATCAAACAGCAGAGAAATGGACATGTTCAAACTTGTCTTGAAGATGGCTTATAGATAACTTATCAGCAGTTTCCTCTGTATAAATCCCCACATTTTTCAGTGTCAAGTCACTTACAGATGCTGCGTTTCTTTAACCCTCAACTGCCAGGGATACCCTGGTTATATTCAGAGTTTAGTTTCTGGGGTGGTTTTCAGCAACCATTTCAAATTATATTCAAGTCATTTCTGGACTATTGGTAATCATGCACTGACTTATCGCATATTTTAGAACATAATTTAAGGTTATACATAAATTCCAATGGCTTAAGTGTATAAAGGAGACATTTTATATGTATATTGTTTATAGTTATTGGTGTAGTTGTGACAAGTTATTTACATATTTTATTAACTTTTCTTAAACTCATAGGTAAAAATTAGGGAGGAAAATGTTTGAAAGAGAAGGAAGAAAGGCCTCCTCATGCCCAGAGTGAAGATTGAGGACAGCTAGCCACAGACGGTTGTCTTTTTGCTTAATTTGCTAGCGAAAGCAAGGCTGTGCGACAGAAAACCACAGGAACTTGATTAAACTCTGAGGAGCATACCTCCCACAAAGACACTTTACTTTAGTCTTACGTCTGCTACACTTTCGTCAGGGTGGACAAACCTTTCTTCATTATTCCATATAACATGTTTTTTCTACAACACTGGAGAAATAGCAATGAGGCTTCTGCCCATGTCATGTAGCTATTCTGTTAGACTTGGATTTGATTTGATTTGAGTTAAAAAGAAAAATGCTCAATTAAGAGAAAATGTCCATGTCTTTATGAAGTAGCAAGTTATTCATGCATATATACATGTTAAATATCAGATGACATTGCTAGTTTTTTCCTATAGGAAATATAATTTTATAGGGTCTCAAAATAGTCTGCAAAAGCAAAAAAATCATACTACTGAGTAACATATCTCTGTATATGTACTACATCATAATACTGAGTAACATATCTCTGTATATGTACTACATCATAATACTGAGTAACATATCTCTGTATATGTACTACATCATAATACTGAGTAACATATCTCTGTATATGTACTACATCATAATACTGAGTAACATATCTCTGTATATGTACTGCATCATAATACTGAGTAACATATCTCTGTATATGTACTACATCATAATACTGAGTAACATATCTCTCTATATGTACTACATCATAATACTGAGTAACATATCTCTCTATATGTACTACATCATAATACTGAGTAACATATCTCTGTATATGTACTACATCATAATACTGAGTAACATATCTCTGTATATGTACTGCATCATAATACTGAGTAACATATCTCTGTATATGTACTGCATCATAATACTGAGTAACATATCTCTGTATATGTACTACATCATAATACTGAGTAACATATCTCTGTATATGTACTGCATCATAATACTGAGTAACATATCTCTATATGTACTACATCATAATACTGAGTAACATATCTCTCTATATGTACTACATCATAATACTGAGTAACATATCTCTGTATATGTACTACTAGCTGTGAGTAAACCTTAATAATCATTATAGGTGTTTTGACATTTGACATCTATCAGCTAGTTTGAATTCACAAACTATTCATACGTATCGAACCGTACATCAGATTCATTTTACACTAATCAATCATGGTATGATTAAGCCATTAGTTTCAACAAACCCTTCAAATTTGCTAAATGTTTGACCACATATTCACCAACCTTTGACATTTGCCAACCCATTGCGCTTGATCAGAGTTTAGAATTTTAGAGAATCTAGTTTAGAATGATATTTAGAATACCAAATAACTCCAAGGAATACCACAGCAAATGCTAAAACCTGTAGATTCACCAAACCCTTTAAATATGGGAAATTCTTCAGAAGGAGTAAACCATGGTGCACTGTAAACCCCTGTAATGAGCGAATGTATGAACAGATGTGGAGTCTGGACACAGACGTGCGGTGATGAGGGTTAATTCAGATGTGGCAGAGTTCAGCTCTGGGATTTTTGCTCTGAAATTAAGGAGGAAGACGGGGCGGTTCTCTGGTGCTCAGTTACGTGTGTGAATTTACTGGAAAGGGGGCCCATGGGAAAAGCCTGGAGCCTGGAGCCTGGCCACCTGAGTTCACTGGCAGCCTGTCGGCAGCTGGTCTGACAAAATCAACCCAATATCCTGCCTCTCTGTGGCCTGGCGAAGCAGCCAGCTAATATATCTGCATAACGTTAAGTATCTATTCAAGTAACATTAAGTCTACACACAATGTTAAGTATCTATACAAGTAACATAAAAGGGTAATTCCACCCAAAAACAACATTAACCTTATTTAACAGATCACAACTAATTAGGTCTCTCTTTGTGGCTGGCCAAAAAAAAAAATTCTGTACTGAGATATTTGAATATAAAGTTTAAAATTCAACTTTTTATAGAGGTATACCACTTCCTCATTTTTGAAAGACTACAGTGGCATCAAGTGGGCGTGTAAATTACATAGACACGTAGGTGGAGCCAGCGAGGGAAGAAATGCTCTGTTACTTGAGTAAGGACACATCGTAGATCAAGCTAGCTATGATTGTTATTTTATTATAATGTCAGAAAATTACATTGATAGACTACGTTATTTCCTGAAGATGTTTTTGCAAACTAAACCAGGGGAAAAAACAGGACTCGAGTGCTATCGGTTACAGAGTGGAGTGGCCTCCGGTATTGCCTGACATCTCCTCTGCCTTATTGAATCACCCAGCAAGGAACCATGTCAACTAACTAATGGGGTGTGATGTGTGAGATGGGAGGAGCCAAACACAGCAAGGGGATTCATTAAGCCCTTAGGCCACTAAGGCGGGATACCCGCAGATAAGGGAGGAGACAAAACAAGGAACACAAACACCACTAGAGACGCTACTAACCGGCTAACTGTCAAACGCCAAGTAGAGCGTAAAAACAGGGATCAAAACAGCCAGAAATAAATAAGCGCCCTGTCTCGGAAACGAGACAAGAACGGGCGAGTAGCGTAAAGACAAACATAAAACACAAACACTGCAAAATAATACGATAGAATGAGTAATAGCGGAGGCGAAAGGAACAGATCCAACGTTCCAGGCTACTCAAACTCGCGGTCAAACACAAACGTGTCCACAAAATCGCCCAATCCTTCGTATAGGAAGACATGCGCCAAAAGACGAAAAGAACAGCAGTTCCAAACAAAATCGTCAAACTCCATGAAAGGAGAAATGCGCCAAAAGGAACAAACAGGACAGGCAGCACCAGACATTTACTGGCTAGACCAACGCGAGATTAATAGAAAATAAGCGCCCTGCCTCTCTATGAGGAAATGTAACGAGGCGAACAGGAACAGAGATTTAACGTTCCCTGGCGGGATTAATAGGCTCGCAGTCCAATACAGAAAACAAAGGGGTAAACACCCGATCTCCCGAGAGAGAAACATTTTACAGGTGAGCCGACGGAGCACCGTCGTCCCATAACTTTACCATCCAAATTGAAACAACCGCCCTAGCCTCTCAGTAAGGTGAAATGTAACGAGGCGAACAGGAACAGAGATTAACGTTCCATGGCTATTTTAATAAAACACGCAGTCAAACACAAACACGTCCACAACATAGCCCAAGCTCCATATAACTAGGAGGCTAACACCCGGAGAACAAAACTAGAACAGTTCCCAACAAAATCGTCCCGCACAGGTAGTTAGGGAGTATAGGACGGCTGCAACAAAAGACCTACGCAAATTTAATAGCACGACAGCCTCTCAATAAGGTGAAATGTAACGAGACGAACAGGAACTGAGATTTAAAGTTCCGAGGCTATTTTAAGAACACACGCAGTCAAACACAAACACGTCCACAACATAGCCCAAGCTCCATAAACTAGGAGGCTAACACCCGGAGAGAATCGTCCCACAGGTAGTTAGGGAGTATAGGACGGCTGCAACAAAAGACCTACGCAAACTTAATAGCACGACAGCCTCTCAAATACAAATAAAAACCCTGGCTCACAACAAAGGAGACGTAGTCCACGAGAAGGAGACCAAACAGGGAAATACGTACCAAGGCTACTTACTGGCTCACAGTAACACGGAATTGAGTAGAAGCAAAAGCGCCAGGTCTCTCAGTAAGAAAACCAAACAGGCGAAAATGGAACAGAGAAACTACTAGGCCTACTCTATACTTCTAAGAGCTAAGAAACTAAATAGAAGCTAAACACCCGATCTCCCTATGGGAAGACATGTGCCGAAGGGCGAGCAGAACTACAGTTCTGAACAGAATCGCCCAAAACTCCATACACGGAGGAAAAGCACTAAAGGGGCAAAATAGAGCAGAGATTTTAAGGTCCCAAACTTCTACGAGATAAGCAACTACCAAGCCAGTAAGAAATAAGCCCTGTCTCAACAGAGACGTTAAAAATAGGCGAGTAGCCAAAATGGTACGAGAACACACAGCCAACAATAAACCACAATACAAAACAATTAACAATTAATGTCGAAGCCCCGAATAAAGGAAACGGTAGGCTTATATAACTCTCAGGTGACCACGCAACAGGTGTAAACGCTTAACCGAAGCTCCGAATACTCAGCAGGGCGGAGCAAGCGTCCACCAAATGGGCAGCGCCCTCGCGTGGCCACCAAGGAGAACGACCGCATAGGCAAACAGGGTCAAAACCATGACACTAACGTTACATTATGATCCATGACCATGAAAAGTAGACTAACATTAGCGAGCTGACCATAATTGAACAGTTTTGCTTTGAGCATTGGATTACAAAAGTATTTTTAATTATGTAATTTTCTAAGCTAGTGTCATTAGCTGTTGTTAGCCACGGGTTTCTTGGCATAAAACACATTTGCCCAGTAGTAGGCTATAGTATTTATAGTAGCTAACCCTGCACTCGTTTATGGCAGGAGGTCGGATATCGGAGGTGGTAAATACGTTGTTTCCCGACATCAGTGCGTTCGAGTTGCACAGCAGGGAAAGGTTTGGCTTTGCTAGCAAACATAGCTAAACAGCTAACAACTACAACAATGTTTTAACTTTTAATTGTGTATGTTTATCATTCTGAATTGGCATGTTGGCCGATACAAAAGCAAGTTTTCCTAAATGAATGGCCATATTTCCTCCGTTTTTCTGGAGATTGAGCTAATGGTGGTGGTATTTTTTTCAGTAGAACTGTTAGTGGCTAACTTGCCAGCGAGTTACGTGGCCTCTAGTCTTGAAGAGACGCTGCGCTGCAGGCAGGCACTAACAGTAAAATACCCAGCCCCTCGGCCTCCGCTTCAGTAACGTAATTCGGTGGGCATGGCGACCTGTTGTCTGAACTGTAAGTGCCTTGGCCGTTGTAGTTTATCATAAACCAGGTACCTGGTACATGCACAGTAGTTTGGGGCTATATCTCTGCTCTCACTACAGGTAGAAAGTTGGCCGAGGGGTCATTTTAATCAGGAGGAGAGCTACCTTTCTACAAATCAGACATAATTTTTTGGTGGAATTACCCTTAATGTATCTATATGAGTAACGTTACATACCTGCACGGTTGGAGCGTTAGCTGCATAATGTTAAGTATCTATACGAGTAACATTAAGTATTTGTATGGTGGAAATGTTACCTGCGTAACATTAAATATCTGTACACACAACGTTAAGTATCTATACGAGTAATGTTAAGTATCCATATGGTGGAAATGTTATCTCCATAATGTTAAATATCTGTACACACAACATTAAGTAGTGAAATTTAGCTCATTTTTAAGCAGGAACTAATTTTTATTTATTTAATTATTTATTTTTTAAACTACCCCATGATTATGGTGTAACTGCAGTTAAATACAAATGGAAGCAGACAGAGGGTAAAAATCTGAGCAGACAAAGATTTACAGTTGATAAAAATATATTTTTTTAATTTTATTAAAATTCACCAAATTCTTCACCAAAGCAAAAATGGATACATTTAACCAGTGTCGTAGATACAACAGCATACATTGCGCCAGTTAAGATTATATATTGGTACCAACATTACGACATAAATTTAGGAGATTGTAACAGATATTCTGAACAAATATAGATCTACATTATAATTTATCCAGCAGCATTTTGTCTTAAATATCTTTAAGCTTCCTTTTAAGGAAGTTGAGGCATATACATCATAGAAATCAGTAGAACACCAGTCATTATCAATTTGAACTCATTTATAACTTCTATAAAATAAAACAATGTTGAAATAACATTAAACATGATACATTTAATTTAGAGATCGTGATTACATTAATTACAAAAATGCACTATAATTTCAATTAAAAAGTTTTCAACACAACCATACAAAGACACATTTTTGAGCACATTTTTCTGTGGCACTGTTTGTAGTCTTGCTTTCCGTCCTAATCATACACAAAGCTAACAATAAGAAAGCATTATTATTCTATTTACTTTCATAGGAAATGTTAGGAAATGTAACTGTCTCTGATCTAGGGGTGTATATGGTCTTCACATATGATTGTCCTGTTCATATATAGCCCTTTTCTTTATTTCCTCAACTCTCAGTGCAAACTTTTAATCTCAATTAAACTTAATTTGTAATTATAACATATTTGCTCCTGTTTAACACTCAAGCCCTAAAAATATGAATTTTTAATACTTCTTCTGAGGTTGAAGCCTGTTTATATCCTGCAGATATAAATGAGAGATTTTACACTGACAAAATATTTTATGTTACAGAAATATATATGTTTTTGTTGTTGAAATCTTTCAAGTCACCATTTCATAATTTACGATGTGCTAAGTGTTGCAGCAGCTTTTCATATGAGATATATTCTCTTTGGTAACAAAATGCTTTTAAAATATATAAATACCTGTGAACTTCCCTATTTAAAGCAACAAAAGTGGCACAAAGGATAAATCCCACATATTCACATATGGTGCTATCAATATTAATATGCAATTATAATAACTATGGTCTGATAACTATGGTCTGACACAAATTTGTGCTATGAAACAATAAACTGATTAAACATTTCCATAAACGTTTGGTTGTCTTATGAACAGTTTTTCATTGTGGGAAAATATAACTCTCTAAACTACACAAGCAAGCAAGTAAAGTACAGCCAGAGTATCTGTTTCCCCTTTCCCCCTTACTCAGATTAAAGTTACAGTAATGCCGTATGAATGTGTTTGTGTATGTATATATATATATATATATATATATATATAGTATTGTTTGAGTGGTTTGCATAAGGACTCATACATATGATGTCAATGTTTACACTTATCACAGTGAAAAATACAAATAAAATTAACATGAATATGACTTAGCCTTAAAATTTTTATACATTCTGTCTTGAGTGTAGAAACGTTGTCATTAATTGATTCAATTTAACCATTATACTGATTTTGGATTCAAACTGATATACAGGGGAAAATGTGTAAAAGGAATCTGAAATGTTTGACAGACCTACATATAGAGCATTATTCAAATAAAAATCATTTATGCAGTCAACTACTGAGTAGTTATTTAACTTTACCTATTTGAAATAATCTTTAACACAGACTAAAGTAACTTTAATACACATACCTTGCAATGCCTCTACCACCAGTACATGGGAAAATGGATTGGAGTCTTTACAACTACAAAGATATTATTTATTTTTTACATAACGTTAAAATTTTGTATCTTTTTATATTATATTTTAAATGTATTTTCTATATAGCTGTTAAATACTGAATGCTGCTTTAAAACAGCCAAAACTGAACAGTTTACTCATTAATTCACATTGTGTAAATAACTGTGGTTTAAAGCTTTATAATGAGTAAAATATCTGTACAGATGAGTGAATATACTGTAGGATAGGTGGAGAGAGTTTATGTAGTGCTTCCTCAGTACAAGGCGGCACAAAACGTTCTCGAAACATTGCTTTGGCATTGCAGCAACGTTGTTCTGCTGCTACAATGTCACAGTAACTTTAAAAGAACGTTGTGTACCGTTGTGGTGTTTGGTGACGAGTTGGTATCAGGAGACAGCCGAAATAGGGAGGAAGAGGATGGCTTTCTGGCCCGGCCCGGTTCTGGATCCAGACTTGTGCTGGCCAGTCCGTTTCAGGGCCACATACCAGTCGGGGCTTTTGCGGGAGCGGTACGTGTTGTAGTTGTTGGACTCCAGCCTCTCGAAGAAGTAGCACTCGTCCGTCACTCGTCTCTGAGACGGAAAGATACCGTTTGATGATCAGTCATTGATTTGAGCTGTTTCAATACCAAATGTTCTTTACATATAACACCCTTGGCTCTCAATCAAATGTGTGGAAAGCACTAGTTGTTTATCTTCACAAAATGTGGTTCTTAGTGAAAACAAATGTTGCGAATAGATTTATATTCTTGCTCTGGGGGAGGGAACCTGTGCCGCTAGCACCTTGTACAATCAATACAGACACTGAACTACCCACCCAGTCCCTACATGACTACATGGACTTTCCCACAATGCAACAGCTCTGCAAGTAAAGTTAAGGACAGATATTGATTGAATCCAGGCTTCGACATTTTCCCTTTTCCAGACAAGCATAGTGGCAGTCTGCTATAATGGTTAAACAGGGCTTGAACAGGGCTTGAAACCGTAAGGTTGCAGGTTTGATTCCCAGGTAGGACACTGCCGTTGTTCCCTTGAGCAAGGTACTTAACCTGCATTGATACAGCATATATCCAGCTGTATAAATCCATACTATGTAAAAATGCAAGAAATTGGGGATGCTGGAGGGGGTGTGGCGGGGGGGGGGGGGGGGGGGGACACCCTGCTGATGCTCACCGTTCCAAACAGCCTCCCGTCCGCGCTCATCGCTAGATAGCGGTTAGCAGAGACTCCTTTGATGACCACCTCCCCAACAGCCGTGGCCTGGATCTGCAGCTTTGCTGAAACACAATAGTCACAACAAGTAAAATATTTTTGAACATAGTGTACTGTCACTGTTTCTCCAGATAAATGCTCTCCTTTGTGCAGATTATAAACCGTCACCCGTAAGCAAGGATACTTTTTATCCGTATGGATACGGACAGGCTTTTTATCCGTATGGATACTGACAGGCTTTTTATCCGTATGGATACTGACAGGCTTTTTATCCGTATGGATACGGACAGGCTTTTTATCCGTATGGATACAGACAGGCTTTTTATCCGTATGGATACTGACAGGCTTTTTATCCGTATGGATACTGACAGGCTTTTTATCCGTATGGATACTGACAGGCTTTTTATCCGTATGGATACGGACAGGCTTTTTATCCTTATGGATATGGACAGGATTTTTATCCGTATGGATACGGACAGGCTTTTATCCGTATGGATACTGACAGGCTTTTTATCCGTATGGATACGGACAGGCTTTTTATCCTTATGGATATGGACAGGATTTTCATCCGTATGGATACGGACAGGCTTTTTATCCGTATGGATACTGACAGGCTTTTTATCCGTATGGATACGGATAGGCTTTTTATCC